>PVIJ01011731.1:0-53221 GCA_004024925.1 Scalopus aquaticus
GGAGACGGGGCCTCCGTCCTGTCTCTGACGCAGCCTGAAAGGAGCCCCGGGGCCTGCGCCTGGTGTCTCAGGCCTGTTTGTGGGCCTCACCCAGCGCCTCCCAAGGAGCTGCCGTCCCCGCTGCGTTCCGGGTGAGGCGGCCGCCCCCTGAGGCTGCAGCGAGCTCTGTTTCCCCCGTTGGTACAGTGAACCCCGTGTTCGCTGCTGTTGTTCCTGTAGCCTGAAGTCTCCTGCAGTTGTGCGCGCGGGTGAGACCCACAGGCAGTGCCCTGTCCTCTCAGCAGGCGCTGGCCTTTGCTGTATTGGGCCTTTTGGCCTTTTGGGGCTTTTTGGTGGCTCTTGCCGCAGAGCCCTGGGCATTTGAGGCCCGTTCTGCCCGATTTCAGTTGGCGCCCACGAAGGGACTAGACACCCCTTCTGCCCGACTTCAGGCTGATTCCAAAGGCCATGCTCTTCTGCCCCCACTTACTGCAGGTGGATGTGCCAAGGGGAGGGGAGACTTGTGCTGAGGAGGGGGGCAGGCCCAGGGTGCCTCCCAGAATTGCTGGGTCTCCTTATTGAGATGGAAAGGACGGGGGTGTAGATGGGTAAGGCCGTAAGGCAGGGGCTGGGAGGGTAAGGGACTCTGATGAACTGGACAACCCCACAGGGCAGCAGGGGGTGAGCGAGAGGGGTCGGGAGGCAGTGTGAAGTTAGTGGGCTTAGATGGGGGCAGGCCGGCCCAGTTCTATACTCAGCCTCCAAGGCTTTCACACCCCCGGACGCCGCTGGCCTGTCCAGTCCAGAACAGCAAGTCTGGCTGCAAGGACGGCCCACTGGCCTGGTCTCGTACGCGTAGTTCTCCCTGTTACCCTGCCGCGCGCAGGGCCTGTTGCCCTCCAAGATGGACCAGCACGCGGGTAATTAGTAACTGCAGCAAGGTCTGAGGTTGCTGTGGGGAGAGCCTCGGAAAAGGGAGGAGCTGCCAGGGAAGAGAGAGCTGCTGCGGGAAGGGGAGGTAAGGACAGAGGGCATGCGTGGGGCGGAGGGGGCCTGGGCAGGGGCAGGGAGTCAGCCCAGCCCTGTGTGGAGCTGAAGGGCGATGGGCGAGAGTCACAGAGGCCTCAGCCGGCGGCATGGGGGATGGGCGCCAGTGTTAGTTCACGCCTCTCACACCCTGGTCTGCTGCTCCCTCTCCTCTCTACAGGGATTTGGGCGTTCTGTGTGCCATAGGCATTTAGGGGAAAAGCCATTTTACTGGATCAGCTGTAATGAATTCTGGGAGGAACAAACCACAGGACACTTGAGGACATCCTGGTTAATCACTAAATCGCATTTACTTTGCTTTAATCCTTAAATTTGATCCATTTTACCCCAGACTGTCCCTGCCCTCCTGCTGCGTCCCCAGACTTCCTTTCTCCCCTCACCCTATTTGGCACTTTGTGGTTACCCCTTCCCCCCCCACCCCAGCACCCCCAGGGGCACCCAAGCAGGCTTCTCTGAGCAGCTCCCCTGCATACAGCCCTGTGTGCCCACCCCACCCCACTTCCCATGGTTCTCCCACCCAGCTCCACTGTCACTCAAAAGTGGCTCATTACAAATGAGGGACACTAAAGTCCCTGACTCTAAATTTGCTAGAATATCACGCACCCCTGAAACTGCAGTGCTATTGTTGTCAGGAACCGGGGGAGAGTGCAGTATTTCCTGGAGCTCCTAGGCATGACATCTGTCTATCCAGGGAGTCTCTGAAGTGGGCCCAGACTGTGGGCTTGGCACCCCCTGGCAACCTGTTAGAAGCACGAGTTCCTGGGCTCCCCCCAGACCAGCAGCAGCAGTTCCCCAGGTGGGCCCAGAGGACACCCCCCCAACCCCCGTGCTGGGCCACGGCCTGAGGGGGAGAAGCTCTGTGCTGGACAGCGGGACTCAGAGAACAGGGGTGGGCAGCATGGGGCGTCCCCACATCCCCTCTGGGTGAACTTTCTTCCTTGCTGGCGTCAAGAACAGGGTGCTTTGAATGCTGTAGGGGAAAAGGACAGTCCTGTGTAAGGGACAGGCCAGAACGTGAGTCCTCTCACCTACGAGCAGCCTCAACATTTACCTTCTGTAAAATGGGGCTATAATAGTATCTTCTTATGGAATTGTCCACAGGATTCATGACCTGGCACAGGTAAAGTATTCCAGAGTACCTGGCAGTCAAAGAAAAGCAATGAGAGACTCCAAGAAAGCAATTCATAATGGCAGTTTGTGATCATAATCCTATTTGGTCCCTACTTATAATTGTGGATTCCTGACTTGGCGCTCTCCAGTCTCTCACGTGTTCCAGAGTGAGTGGAAGCAGCTGGGAATGGAGGTGGTTTGCCTGGGTGGCTGGTGGCCTGTTTTCTGGGCTTACGAAGGCAAAACAAAATGGCCTGATCTTTCAGGATCCGTGTCTGGTCAAGGGCTTCTCCCCTTTTCTTCTTTCGAGCAAGCCTGGGAAATTACTCTTGAACTTGCTAGAGGCCCCTTTGTATCTCAGGAGTTTAGCTCTGAAGTGGGAATGCCCACTAGTAGTAAGTAACAGGTCTCCCTCGCCTCACTGTGCCCGGCTTGCAGCCGCCATACACAACATGGACAAAAGCCCTGTCCTCAGGAGGCTCCCACTGACTGTGATGTGCGCTTTAAGTAACCAAGACTTTTGTTTCAGGAAAGTGTTGGTGCCCTGAGAAAAACAAAAGCAAGATAAAATGGAAAGTGATAGAAAATGAACGCAAGAGAGTTGGAGGTGGTGGGGGGAGGAAGGAATTTGAGATAGGGTGATCAGGGCAGGCTTCTCTGAGGAGGTGACATTTGAGCAGATTCCTGAGTAGGGTGAGTCATGTGCATATAGAAAGAGGAGTGTTCCAGGCAGTGGGACCAGCCAGTGCAAAGGCCCTGTGCCAGGAGTCTACATTGAGATCCTTGGAATCCCAATGGCAGGCCCATGGGCCTGGAGAGCAAAAGGAAATGAAGCCCAAGATGTAGGTAGGTTGGCACCAGCTTCTGTGGATGCTTCTAGTCGTGGAAAGGGTTTCAGAGCGCCTGAAGGGCCAAGACAGGGGCACTGACACACCCCATCTCGAAGAAGCAGAGACTGTCTCACACGTCTACCACTGACAAAACTTTGACTTTCATGCAATTAATCAGCAGCTAACAGCTGTTTAACACTTACTCGGTGCCAGGCTTTGTGCTAATTACACACATGATCTCAGCTTGTTCTCACTGCCTGTAAGGAAGGCCCTGTCATTATCACTTTACAAATGAGGACACTGAGCTTCAAGGGGGTTCAGTCCCTTTCCCAAAGCGCCCCAGGGAAGGACAGAATCTGCAGGCTCTTTTACAAAGCTCTGTGGATGAAAGAGGCCATTCTGGACTCCAGGGCTGACACTGGCAAGGTCCTGAGACACAGGCCTTCTACAGTCTGGCAATTTGCTTTAACAGCACATCAGTGAAACTGAAGATTTGCATAAATCCCATCAACTGAGAAAGTACCCCTGAGTTGCGGCTGGGCCGGGAGCTTTTTTTTTTTTTTTTTTTTTTTTAGAGATTTATTTATGTACACAAAAACTGGTCTAGGTCAGAGTGGGGGATGGCGAGAGGGTTCACCAAAGCAGAGTGGGGAGCGGAAAAGGCGGAGTCACTGAAATACACTGCTGAGGGGAGCAATGGGCGAGACAGGAGAGGTCTGCTGCACCTGGCCGGGGATCAAACTCATGCCGCAGTGGCTGGCATAGCCAGATAGCGCTGAGACTTCAACCCCCGCGCCACCAGGGAGTCCTAGGGCTGGGAGCCTTAATAGCCAAGGCTGGCAGGGATCAAAATCTGGGAGAGGCAGTGAACACAGTCGGGTCAAAGACAGGAACACAGGAGAGCCACAAGTCCCTGCAGTTATCTAACCTGCTGGGCGAGAAGTGTGAAGATACCCACCCTGCTGAGTTAATCTGCCTCGTCATGCTGCCCTGCCCCCAGCCTGTGCTGCCAGATGGACATGGAGCATCGATGAACAATGAGAATGGGAGGTCCCTGGGCAGAGCCCCAGCCCCGTGAGTCAGAGTGTCTCCCCAGCTTCAGGTCACGTTGCCTTTTCTTCCCCACCTTGTCCAGAGTGGCAGCCCCTCCTCGCGCTGGTGTGGGTCAAGCCTCTTCCTCAGCACACGCAACAGGAAGTGATTCTGCTGGAAATACCTCCAGGCTCTCCTCTCTTCACAGGGTGCAACGTAGAAAATGCCTGCTACCCCTTGGGTGTCTGTGCGGAGCGGACGGCTATCCTGAAGGCCATCTCAGAAGGGTACAAAGACTTCAGGGCAATTGCTATCGCCAGGTGAGTACCAAAGTCAAGTGGCAGCAATACCTATGCACCTGTTGAGCCAACATCCACTGCCCACCTATTATTCATTCATGTGGTTATTTCGCACTTCCTATGGGCCAGGCGCCGGGCTGAGTGTGGAGGATAAGGAGATAAATAAGAAACGGACTCTGTCCTCAGCGAGCTACAGAGCAAGTAAATAACCAAGGTGTCTTGGTTGACAGGGACAGGTGTGCTCTTGGCCCAGCAACAGCACAAAGGGCAACAGAACACCCACAAGAAGCAGTAGCAAGGTAGCATAGAAACCTGAAGCTGGAGGGGAACTCAAATCACCTGGTATAAACTCCCTGGCCTCTGCCCCCTCTTTATAGTTGAAGAAACAGGCCCCGGGAGGATGCGCAGCTTTTCTGGGAACTAGTGGCAGAGCTGGGACAAAACCTGGCCTTTGGAGTTTCACTCCAGCACCCATTACACTGGACTGCACTGTGCCGTGCCAGGAGATTGCACGCTGTTCCCTGTTCTCCTCAAGCTGGTCCCTGAATCCAAGCTGACTCCACTCAGCAGCTCTTACCTCTTGGTGCCAGAACCAGAACACAGAGACAAGCTGCTGGCAGGCTGACAGCCAGAGAACTATAGTTCAAACTAATCCTGTTCCAACCCAGGTGCTGGCTGAACAAGAGTGCTCACGAATTCTCTCTGCATGCCCCAAATGTTAAGTATCCAAGTTCTCATGTGCATGCCCCCAAAGGGAACTTATTAAGTTCTTGTTGACCCTGGGCATAGACTCAGTGATTCAAGATTCAAGGATGTAAACGGGCTCTGACTAATTTGGACCCCATTATGGCTTTCATTTAGGGGTGAATTGCTCATGTGTATCCTCACATTGTCTGTGTGAGAGCCCAATCTCAGCAAGCTAATGATGCGGAGAGGATAGCATGGCCAGTGTTTAACCCTCCCGGACAGAGCCTGTGCGACTCGTTAGGGCTGGTCTTTTGGGGCGTCTGGCCTAAGGGGTCGTGCCTTCACAGTGAATTACCTCTTTGTGGTGGTGGAGCTGCAGGATCTTCCTGGCAGAAAGGCAAGCAGCAGAATTGTAGGGACCTCCAGCAAGGAGGACGGGGGCCCTGGGATGGAAATGATCCCCCATTTCTTTTATAAGACCCTAAACTGCGACATTCAGACCCCGAGGTGGTCCAGGTAATGTAGGGTTTTTTCTGAGTCACTGGCACCAATGGCAGTTTGGGAGAAGGCCCCAGCTTCTGTGCACTCTCCCCTTGCCTGAGGTCTGTCCTGGCCTCCCTCCGGCTTTGGGAGGAATAAATGAGGTCGTGCTGGGAACATTTTGTGCGGATGAGCAGAGATCAGAATGTGAATTACACTTTGGAAAAAAAAAAGAAGTGGGGGAAATCACTCAATTTCAGAGCTGATCCAAGAAAATAATGACATTCTGGGGGAAAAGAGGCCAAAGTCAACACGAGGGAGATGGCGTGGTGGCCTCGCTCTGTTTAGAATGCCCCAAATGACAGGCTTTTGCTCTTGGTCATTATCTGCTTTTAAACATGACTGGGTATTACTGGTGATAATTAGCAAATCTCCTTATTTACACAAAGCCTGCATTTTCTAGCACCCAACTGCTCATCTCTGGGTATTCAGGCTGCACCAGCCTCCCCAAACCAGAGACTGTCATTACTGCACTAATGATTTGTTAAATTGAGAGCGTGGATTTAGAGGATGAAGGAAAATGCCAGCTCCCTTGTTAACACTGATGGGCGTGAGCAGGCAAGAGAGACCCTTGGAGATGTGGGAGAGGAGTGCAGAGCACACAGATGGAATCTTGCTAATAGGGACAGAAGCCCCCCTCAACCCCCCCCCCCACTGGGGTTGTCACCGTCAAAGTCAAAAGATTTCTAGGCTGTTGAGTCTGCTAATTGGCTTCAGTGTGACCAAGGTCAGTGCAAACCACGGGGAACTGTCACTGCTCAGAGCAAGGCCAGAGAGGTGCGCTCGGGAGAAAGGGGAAGTGAGGAGGGGACCACGGATCCTCCCGGCACCATTCTGGGGTGCATCTTCTTCCAAGCATTCAGTCCTCACCATTGGCGGGAACATGGAGTCGGGTAAATGTCCAGGCTTCCGGGCTCATGAGGCCTTTTTCAAATCCTGCTCTGCTGCTGACCTTGCACACTTTGCTGCAACCTGAGCTTGGCTTTTCACCCGTAAAGTGGAGGACAGTGACAATGACCCATCGCCCCGTCGTGGGGACTCAGGAAATGATTTCTGTGAAGCTCCTGGCACAGAGTATGCAGTAAATCAAAACTGTTGTTCTCAAGTTACCATCACACAATCACTGCAAAGCTCCCAGCGACAGAGTGCGCAGATCCTGGATCCAATGCTGGCTCCAGCTCTGTGATCTTGGGTGGGTCATTTCACGTTCATGAGCCTGTGGGTAAGATGAGTTTTTCATAGCCCCTGCCTTCTAGGGTTGTCAGGGGACAACCACCTTAGAGGCGTTAACTCATCTGACTGACAGCCAGGGAAACTAAGGCCCTTAGCTGAGTGCCCAACACAGATGTGCAATGTGAGTATCTGCCGCTGTCAGCAGGCTGACTTCCAGCTCTCAGAGCTGCCTGGATGCACCAGCTTGGGATTCTGCGGTTGACCCCTAGGCCAGTCAGCTTCCCCGTGGAACGCATGCTCACACACACCCTTGGAAGCCCTAATGCAGGTCGCCTTGGCCAGGAAGCTGTCCGCGGACCATGCGTGCACTGATTGGGAAGGGAAGGGGTGAACAGAGCAGGGGCTGGTTCACAGAGGAAAGGAGGCTGGGTTCCCACAGAGCACCTCTCCCGGAGGCCTGACCACATTCCGCCTGTGCCGTAGCATTTCCGTGCAGAGCTCCTCTCCCTTCTCACACAGCAAGGTGAAGTTTGAAGTCAGGGATTCTCTGGCTGGTCTTGGCTGCTCCTTCAGGCTGTTGGTCAGCATGTGTGGAAGGAAGTGAAAGAGAACAGAGTCCAAAGAGCTTACAAGAGGCTCAGGCTGCCACACCTGTCACCTGGTCATCTTAAGGGTTAATTTGGCTCAGAGGGCCCACCCTCTCGTGGCCCCATGGGCTTTTGTTCTGAAGCTGGGGTGTGCTCAGACGCCATCTTTTCATGGCTTAGAACCTATAAAATGGAGTTACCATGAGGATTAAATGCAACAGCCCATCACTTGCTCTCCCTCCACTGCTTTACTCAATTCGTAGCATTTCTATCTCCACTCGATACATGGGTGGGTGGGTTGGTTGGTTGGTTGGTTGACTAGTTTTCTTGGTTGGTTGACTGGTTGGCTGGTTGGTTGTTTGTTTGGTTGGTTAGTTGGTTGGTTCACTGACTGGCTAGTTAGTTGGCTGGCTGGCTGGCTGGCTGATTGGTTGGTTGGTTGGTTGGTTGGTTGGATGGTTGGTTGGCTGGTTGGCTGGTTGGCTGGTTGGCTGGTTGGCTGGTTGGCTAGCTGCCTGGCTGCCTGGCTGCCTGGCTGGTTGCTTAGTTGACTGGATCCCCTGACCAGTCAAAAACTCCTAAGTGCAATGGATTTTGTCTGTTTTGTTCACTGCCATATCCCCAGCATTAACGGTGCCTGTCAGTGAGGCAGTATCACCTAGTAGGTGTCCCATAAATAAAAATGAGACAGTACATATAAAGTGTTTTGCAGGATGCAGGATGCCTGTCACATTCTAGGCACATATTAATATAAGTATTGTTAATAAGTAATCAAGTAAGTTAATGATAAAATAATGCATAGAGCACACATAGTATATAATAAAACTATATATGATTAGGTTCTAAAATTATGACAGTTTATATATGTAAAGGAATGTAGGTATATGCCATTAATTATCAGGCTGTGGTTAATACAGGCAATAACTCTCTATGTATAGCATTCTGAAGTTTATATAGCTCTTGGGACATCTTTTATCTTATCTTAGAACATTTTATCGACCTGCATTCCTGCAAAGTAGATAACATTATTGTGCACATTTTACAGGCAAAGAAATGAGCCTTGCATGGGTGAAAATGACCTGGTCAAAGTCACACATAGATAGCAAGAAGAGAACTGATCAAGAAGCAAATTTTAAATCCTGCATTCTTCCAGCCTTATCACAGGGCTGTGGGTCTAGAGGACAAGAGCACTGGTGGAGGCTGGCTAAACTTCAAGTGCTCAGGAGGTGTCAGGCCTCCTGCAGTTAAATCTGTCTTTTTAAGCACCATCCTTAATCCTGCTCAGAGCTGAAGGATGGCTTTAGGTCCCTAAATCCTCAGGGGTGATCCCTTGACTGTGAACCCCTCACCTCCAGACTTTCTCAAATGCAAGGAGCCCATTTTTCTCTGACTCACACACATCTTACTCTTTCATGCCTCAGGGCCTTTGCACATACTATTTCCTGCCACACAGAAAAATTCAGGGCTTTCGAGTAGCACCTGTTCCTTCTTCGCACCGAGCCTGTTTCCTTACAGGTAGAGTGGTCATTCTGTCACTCAGGTTGTACTCAGAATTCAGTGAAATAATGGCTGTCAAGAGTCTGGGACAGATCGTGGCACACAGTGGGCCCTCAGTAACAGTGACTTGCAAAGACCTCCCTGGTGGCACATCGAGTTACGTCTCAGCACTATGAGGCTATCTGCAGCCACTGCGGCATCAGTTTGATCCCCGGCCAGGGAGCTTCCCACATGGCACAGCAGACCTCTCCTGTCTTGCCTGCTGCTCTCCTCAGCAGTGTTCAGTAGATCCTCCTGCTCTGCTCCCCACTCTGTCTCTGGTGAATCTTCTCACCCTCCCCCCCACACCTGTGGCCTACATCCTAGCTCTTGTATGCATAGAAATAAATAAATCTTTTTTAAAAAATAGTGACTTATGAATTGGACCCCTCCTCCAAGGACTTGGTCAAATTCCATAAAACATTTTCTCTCCACAGACTGGGATTGCTCTTCTCTTACCACGCGCTTATTGCATTTTGTCTGAAATGATAACTCATCTGGTTTTCTATGTCCCCCAGTGGGCCTAGCAATCTCTTGAAGGTCAGAAACAAATTCTCCTTAACTTTTGTGTCCCTGGGCAGCAACAGTAAGCGCTCACTGAATGCCGGTTGGCTGCGCTAACGCAAACGACGTTCTTGCCTGTGGTCTGGCCTCTTGGGAGCGTGGAAAGCCGCAGGCATCTTCTCCTCAGCCTCCGGGACACAGTGTGTCTGTGAGCCGGGAACTGCCTGGTGGGCTTTGGCCTCATCTGGTGCAGGGCGGGACTCAGGCCTGAATCTTAGCAATTGTCTTGGTACCCCCAGAGACTCATCCATGTTTGATTCTGTTTCCCTAGTGACTTGCAAGATGATTTTATCTCACCATGTGGGGCCTGCAGGCAAGTCATGAGAGAGGTAAGCAGATTCTCCTTCTGGAATACAGACGGGATGCCTCCCCACTCACTCAGGCTGGGAGCAAAGCCGGGCTGCCAGCCAGGAGACAGAGCTGCTGTCCTGTTTGCTCAGTGGGCCGACTTCTGAGCTCCCATGAATCACTGGAAATTACTCTTAAATTCAACAAATAGTAGCTGAGTGTTTTCTCTGTGCTGGCGACTGAGCTAGCTCTGGGGAGACAGCAATGAAAAGACAGACCAGCTCCTGCCCTCACAGAGTTTATAGTCTAGTGCAGGAGACTGATAATAAACAGAGAGCAAAAATAAATAGACAGTATCATTTCTGAGAGTCGTGAGAATTTCAAAGGGAAAAAAAGAACAAAGGGCCTCCCCGGTGGCTCGGTGGTTAAGCTCTGCGCTGTGGAGCTGTTGGCAGCGGCGAGGCGAGTTCAACACCTAGCCAGGGAGATTCCCACATGGCGCGGCAGACCTCTCCTGCCTCGCCCGCTGCTCCCCTCAGCGGTGTATTTCCGTCAATCTGCGTATTGTGCTCCCCACTCTGTCTCTGGTGAACCCGCTCACCGCCCCACGCCTCTGACCTGTACCCCAGCATTGTATGCATAAATAAATAAATCTTTAAAAAAAAAAACATAGAAAAAGATGTTGGGGGCCTCCCTGGTGGCGCAGTGGGTTGTCTCAGCACTACGAAGCTATCCGCAGCCACTGCAGCATGAGTTGGATCCCAGCCAGGGAGCTTTCCACATGGTGCAGCAGACCTCTCCTGTCTCCCTGCTGCTCCCCTCAGCAGTGTACTCCAGTAGATCCACCTGTTCTGCTCCCCAGTCTGTCTCTGGTGAATCCTCTCACCACCCCACACCTCTGGCCTACACCCCAGTTCTTGTATGCATATAAATAAATCTTTAAAAAAAAAAAAAAGATGGTAAAAGCCAAAAAATGAAGTTGTATTTAAAAAAAAGAAAAAGGAGTTGGAATGACAGAAGGGGCAGCAAGCAGGTGATACTTTAGATCAGGTCAGAGGTCAGCAAATATGGCTCATGGCAAATTCAGTCTGCTGCTTGCTCTTGTAAATAGTTTTATTGGCACACATTCATGCCCATTGGTTCAAAGTTTGTCTATAGCAGCTTTGACCCTACAACAGTAGAGATTAGCACTTATGACAGAGACCATATGGCCGGCAGAGCCTAGAATATTTACTCTCTGGCCTTTTACAGAAAAAAGTTTGCCAAGCCCTGTTTTAGATGGACGGGAAGGACCTCTCTGAAGACCTTTGGGCAGATATATACATAATGAGAAAAGATGAGGGAGCCAAAGGTCTAGAGGAGGCCATTTCCTGACAGAAGAGCCAGCAAGTTTAACGCCCATACCCCTGATGAGTTTGATAAACAACAAGAAGGCCAAAGAGGCTAGAACACTGTGAGTAAGAGGGCAAAGAGGACAGGACATGAAGACAGAGGGGTGGGCAGGGGCCAGATCACAAGAGGCCTTGTAGGTCATGGAGTGGAGGGTATATTTTATTCCAAGAACAGAGAAAACTGAGTTGTATGCTTAAAAATGATTATAAAATGGTAAAACTTATGTAATATAAATGTTATGCCATGTATATTTACCACATTATAACAAAAGTTGAGAAAAAAGATTCAGAAATCTTTTCAGAATCTGTAAGAATGGACTTTAGGGATCCAGTGTACTTTTTATAAAGATCATTTGATGAAAAACTTCAATTTCTTCAACTCTGAAAACAAAGGGGCGTTTTTTTATGTTTATATGTACATTTGGAGGTGAGGGGGTGTCAGGAGCTTCTGTGGACTCTCAGAGAGACCTGTGTCCTTCAGAGCCCCAAACTGCTAAAGCCCCCAGCTTAGAAGAGCCCTTAGACCCTTGAGCTATGATGTGACGTCATCATCTGCTCTAGACGCCGCAGCTCGTGACATCCCTAACCCTGCCCGGGAGGGAAGCATCTATCCTCACCCCTCCCCTCCAGGGAAATGACCTGCTAAAGGACAGGCGGCCAATCCATGGTGAGCTGGCTGTTGCGGCCTCCACAGGCTGACTGCAGAGTCAACCTGCTCACTGCAGCCCATGCCTTTACAGTCCTATACGTGCAAATCTTTCCAAGTTGTGGAGAAGACACAGTGGTGCTTTGCTGCATGGGAGCTGCTCGTTCCGTGGGGGGGTCCTGCTTTCTGAGTTGTTTCAGTCGGGGGGAGAAGGGGCTGTATGGATCTTGCACATGAGCCCTGGGTTTTCACAGCCTCTGTCTCACACTCCAGCATACCCCTCTCCTCGTTGCCAGCACCGCAGACCAGACGCGGTGCGCAGAGCTCATTTCCCAAATCCAGATGAGAAATGCTGCACGAGGGCACTGGAGTGACAGTCCGGACGTCATCTCACTTTGGGGGCCGCCTGGCACAGCCAAGGCCGTATAAGGAAACCACCTCAGACGCCAACTCCCTGGCTCCCAGGCCCTGACTCGGTCTAATTGCTCATTGCTGTTTTCTCCACACTGAATAGATGTTGGCAAACAAGACAAGGCAAATGAAAAAGCTGAAGGAGGGAGAAGCAAAACTGAAACCAAAATGCAAATACTAGGAGAAGTGGAGGTGGGGACCTCGCGCTTAAGCGCCCGCTGCCCCCTCTCACCCCTACCTTCAGCAGGGCCTGCCAAGCAGAGACATTTTCCTTAAAACATTAGTTTTCAAAAAGCTGAGGAATAACGTGGTGATTCGGACAGCAGTGTGGAGGAACGGCAGGCTGCAAGCCCGAGTGTCTCCTCCGAGCAGGATGGCTGCCGGCGGCTGAGTGTCTGGCCTTGCCGGTCAGTGTCCAGTGCCTCCCTCCACCATCTAATTCCCACAGCACCTGGCCAGGTGGTGACTGGACCTGGTGACTCCGACCCCAAGACCTGCCATTTGACCTGTCTTCCTGCCTCGTATATTCTGTCTCTGAAACCATTTCACAGATGAAGACACTGAGCCCCCAAGACTTCAGTCGTTGGCCCCCAAGGCACACGACAAGAAGCGGTAGCTCCTGATAGTGTAAGAGAAAGACAGGGAGACTGATTGGTACTGAAATCCTGCCTTGCTTGCTGACTTTACCCTGCTCAGCCTCAGTTTCCTCATCTGTGAAATGGGGGTAATAATGGCACCTACCTCAGAGGGTTGATAATGAGTTCACACGTGTGCAGTTGCTGGAGGGTGCTGAGACATGTGAGCAACTTTTCTGGTTGGGAGGCAGAAGGAGGTGCTGTCAGGGAAGCAGATGTCAGCTGTACTTTGTCACAGCAAGAGGAAGTCTGCCCTGCGGGTTCCATGTTTTTCTTATAAAGCCCTCAGTCCCAAGTCCATCATCATAGAACACACCAAGCACAGTGCTGGCTGCTTTCCAAACTCGAGCCAGCTTTGTCCTCTCCATTTTGCAGATGAGAAAATGGCATCACAGAGAGCAAGGCCCATTAGACAGAGGCAGAACCAGACTCAGTCCAAACCCCTCGGTCTCACTGCCTCTCTCATGCTGGCTTTGCCTCTTTTCCAGTTTGGCACCACCTGGGCTGTCTACATGACCAAGCCGGATGGCACATATGTGGTCAAGACTGTGCAGGAGTTACTGCCAGCCTCCTTTGGGCCCGAGGACCTGCAGAAGACCCAGTGAAGGCCAGAGAATGCCCACTGCTGGGGAGAGCCTGGGTCCCCACACAAACTCTCGGGTACAGCCGTGAGGAGAACTTCATGAAGATGTTGGCACAGACCTGGGAAACACCTGTCAAGTGGACCTGGCCCTACAGGGACAAGGCAGCGAGGACTCTTCCAAATTACGCTCAAACACCGAATCTTCTGCTGAAGTGATAAAGGTGCCACGCCAGCCTGGGCCGGAGCCCCGCCTTCCAGCGCCCCTTGTCCTCTCAGGGACAAGAGCAACATCCCTTCCTTCCTTCAAATCCTCTTTAAAATACCAGCCGAGTCTGGACTGCTTCCCCATCAGGCTTCCCAGGGTCCTACCCTGTTCTGAGGGACTTTTCTAATGATAAACATCACAGAACATCTGATTCGGGTGTGTGTTTTGCCCTCTGTCTCTCTCATTGTTCACAGCTCCTGGGTGATTTGTTTTTATAGAAAGACCTGGATTTTCTGCTGGAGAGGCAGTGGGCCCTTTGATACTATGCTCCCCTCAGAGTGGAGAGCTGAGTTTTTAGCCTCCTTTCCCCTTTGTTCTCTGAAGGAGAGGCCCCACTGTGCTGGGCTAATTGCCAATAGCTGTTCTAGAATCTGTGATCGACTCAGCTCCCTCTAGTCCTGAACACCACCCTCCATGGAGTGTCTGAGAGACGCCAAACACAAAGTGGGAGGCCTGGGCTTGTCTAGACGGCATAACAAAGGTTTCTCTGAGGACCTACTATGCATCAAGTAAAGCCACATGGATTATTTTTTTAAAGATTTATTTATGCATACAAGAACTGGGGTCTAGGCCAGAGTTTGGGGGAGGGAGGGAGAAGATTCACCAGAGACAGAGTGGGGAACAGAAGAGGTGCATTGACTGAAATACACTGCTGAGGGGAGCAGCGGGCAAGAAAGGAGAGGTCTGCTGTGCCATGTGGGAAGCTCCCTGGCTGGGGATTGAACTCGTGCTGCAGTAGCTGCTGATAGCTTCATAGTGCTGAGACTTAGCCCCTTGCGCCACCAGGGAGGGCCCCACAGGGATTGTTTTTAATGCAAAGTGCTCAGCAGCTCCATGAAGTAGGTGTTCCCTCCTTGTCGATGAAGGAGCTGGACTTCAGAGAGGCTGAGTGACTTGCTCTAGCACCACAGCAATGTTCAGACCAAAACCCACCTCTAACTCCCGCTGTGGCCTAGAAGCCGTTCATGTTCAGGGGGTTCACATACATGAACCCATTTATTCCTCACTTATCAACCTCAAAGTATATTGCTCTCACTTTACCAATGAGCATATATAAGCTCAGAGAGGTCAAGTTACTTGCCTAAGATCTCACAGCTAATATGTGGCAGAGCTGGAATCTGTCTGATCCAAGAGTGTTTCTCCATTTTCCCGCAGCTGGTGTCTAGGTGCCTTTGTTTCCTGAGTACCTACAAATACTGCAGAGAGCAAGATGTGTAAGAAACAGACTCTGCCCTTAAGAAGCTCACAGTCTGACGAGAGAGAGTTGTAAACAGCTTTAGTGCACAGAAATACACACTGTGATTCAGGCAAGTACCAAGCACAGGGTGGGCGTGGTGGGGGCCCTGTGGCCTTCTGGAGAATGGGGGGGTGGTCAGTAAGGGATCTCTCTCTCTCTCCTTCTCCCCCCCCCCCAATTAGGAAGATGATAAGTGAATAAGGGAAAGAGCCGAGGCTGGCCTGGGGGTCAGCCTCAGTGGCTGGGGTAAGAATAGAGCTGAGGATTCCTTTTCCCAAGGCGAGTCAGCAGCTAGGGGCTCAGGAAGTGTACAGGTACGTCAGGTAAGCCCCCTCCCCACGTCCTAGCTGGCACCTGGTGAGACTGGCCTTCCCACCACACACCAGACCCACCCGCCGCCACCTTGGGAGACAGGAAAGTAATCCCAACGTTGCCGCAAGACACAAGACTGCACTCTGCCTTTCTCTGGAAATGGTGGCAGGTTTCAGCAGTCTACAGGGGCTAAGCAGAGGGGCTGTTTCCAGATTCCACTCAAGTACCACGATTCTCTGATCACGTCTCCTCAGAGGAGGGTGGAGAAAGGCAAAAGAGAGAGACCCCTGGCAGAAAATATACCAGAATATTTAGCAGTTAAAAGTCTATTTGATGGAATATAAACTAATAGCTTTTCACATAGTTACATTTTTGATTTCCAAACTTTTTTTAATTTAACAAGGAAAATAAATGGTATAGCACAGTGGTTAAGGATTAAACTCTGGAGTTGGACAGCCTCCAAGCTGTGGCTGTGGGCAAGTTATTTCATTACTCAGATTCAATTTCCTCATCTGTAAAATGCCAGTGATAGCTTCCACCCTACAAAAACGTTATGTCAACCAAATATGCATTAGGAGCCCAGCACTGGGCACTCAGTAAGTTCTTATTACAGGTCAGCTGTTACTTTTATTTAGAGTGACAAATGTGGGTCCCTTGAGGATGGATTTGGTTTCTGCAAATAGGTCATAGTCATTTGCAGCCAATCTGTTCATCCATATAATGATTATTTATTGGTTATCTATTGTATTCCAGGGGTGAGCTCACCCTGGGGATGCAGCAGTGAATAAAACAAAATCCCTGCCCACACAGAGCTCTCAGTGGGAAAATGAGATCTAAACCATTATTTTTTTTAAAGATTTATTTATTTATGCATATGATGCTGGGATACAGGCCAGAGGCGTGGGGCGGCAAGCGGGTTCACCAGAGACAGAGTGGGGAGCAGAACAGGCAGATCGACGGAAATACACTGCTGAGGGGAGCAGCGGGCGAGCAGGAGAGCAGAAGAGTAGAAGAGGTCGGGCGAGGCAGGAGGTCTGCCTCGCCATGTGGGAATCTCCCCAGCAGGGCATCGAATTTGTGCTGCAGCTGCGGACAGCTCCATAGAGCTGTACTTAACCCACTGCGCCACCAGGGAGGCCCAAGCCCTGTCTTCTTGCTACCAGTTCCTAAGGCACTTTCTTGCCCTTGGGTGGCATCTGGCATGAAGAACAGTAATGGTTTAGGGGCCTGCCTGGTGGCGCGGCGGTTAAGCGCTGCGCTGTGGAGCTGTCGGATGTGAATTCGCCGCCCGGCCTGGGAGATTCCCACATGGCGCTGCAGACCTCTCCTGCCTTGCTTGCCCCCACTGCTCCCCTCAGCAGTGTATTTTTGTCAATCTGCCTGTTCTGCTCCCCACTCTGTCTCTGGTGACTCCTCTCACCACCCCATACCTCTGGCCTGCACCCCAGCTTGTATGCAAAAATAAATAAATCTTAAAAAAAAAAAAAGAAGAAGAAGAAGATAGTGCTTGACCTAAGAATGGGCAAGGCAGCCCTGAGGAGGGGATCTTTCAGTCAGGACACTGGAAGGGTCTCCAGGTCAGGGAATGGGGCCTGGCATGGGCAGAGAAGGACAAAGCCCAGTGTTCTCATTCTTCTTGGAAACAGATTGGGGGAGGCAGTTCTCAAAGGATTCCAGAAATTATTTGAACAATGTCTGCTGGGAAGAGTAATGCTCATCTAGCTATGGAGAGGCCGGGATGTTTGTTTAAAATAAAAGCAATTGACTGATCTTGCTGCCCCACAGTTCCGGGGACCTGTCTTTTTAGAGCAGCACAGCTTCTGTTGTTTGGAACAGTCTGTTTTGGGGGACCCTAAAGCAGAGTCACAAAGTCCCATGGAAATAAATAGAAGCATGTCTGTTTTGGTTGCTCTTGCCAGCTGCTGCTAATTGCTTATGTAAACTACTAGAGTCTTTAGGATTTCCTCCTGGCAGGGAGGGGACATGACTCTAGCTGACAGACGCGAGGAGTCCTTTGGGTGCCTGTGTTAGCAATGAAGTCAGAAAATGTATTCAAGAATAAATAATGAAATGGCCTAAGAACCACACATATAATATTTTGTATGTGATTATAGGGCATGCAGAAACAAGCGTGGCAGGAACACCTAGTCTGTTAATATAGTTTTGAGGGGCATGGGGAGGGAATATTTTTTTAAAGATTTATTTATTATGCATACAAGCTGGGATGTAGGCCAGAGGTTTGGGGTGGTGAAAGGATTCACTAGAGACAGAATGGGGAGCAGAACAGGCGGATCCACTGAAATACACTGCTGAGGGGGTCAGCAGGAGAGACAGGAAAGGTCTGCTGCACCATGTGGGAAGCTCCCTGGCTGGGGATCGAACCTGTGCTACAGTCGCTGCGGACAGCTTCACAGTGCTGAGACTTAACCCCTTACACCACCAGGGAGACTTCAAGGGAGTATTTTTTAAATGGGGGAGGATTTAAAATTCTATGACTGAGAGACAACAACAACAAAAAAGGTACGATGATTGTGTTATCATTGCTGTATAACAAATTGTACCAAAATCTAGCCACTTAGGACAACAAAAATTTGTTATCCAGCAGTTTCTGAAGGTCAGGAATCTGGGTAGAGCTGGGAAATCTGGCACAACGTCTCCTCTAAGCCTCCAGTTAACAGGTCTGCTGGGGCTGCAGCCTCATCTGAAGGCTGAGCCAGGGAAGGATCTACTTCCAACCACTCATGTGGTTGTTGGCAGGATTTCTCTCTTTGTGTGCTGTTGCTCTTACATTCAGTTCCTTGCTGTGTGGACCTCTCCAGAGGGCAGTTTGTAATACAGCATTACAAGCAGCAAGAGAAGAAGCAAGCAAGAGAAGAGAAAGAGCACAAGGCAAAAGCCAGAATTTTTTTGTAACCTAACCATGAAAGTGACATTCCATCACTTTTGCAATATTATATTCCTTAGAAGCAAGTGACTAAAGTCTAGTCCCCAGTGAAGGGTAGGGGGTTGCACAAAGGCATGAATATCAGAGGCTGGTTACTCTAAAGATGTTAAAGTTGAAGATGCAAATGGCTGAGGAAAAGGAAGGTAGGTGCGGGTGGAAGGAGAGTCAACGGAAGCACACCTTGCAGGCCCTGTTACAGACTTTAACCTTATTCCAAAGGCAGCCATCAGTTTCAGGCAGAAGGGTGACATGGTGAGCTCTGAGCTTTAAATAGCTCAGTCCATTAGCTCAGTCTAATAAATCAAGAGGTATTAGAGATCTGGAGGAAACTCTAGAAGAAATAGCTAAAAGTAAAATATTGCCTCTGGCCTTAGGAGTTGCAATAGAGATTATTGCTTTTCACACACATCCTGGGATTATTGCTAAACACGTCTAGATATACTGTTAGTGTTTTTTTTTAACCATGTATATATATTATTTTTATAATTTATTGTTTTATTTAAAAGACCTTAAAAACAATAAAAAGAAGGAAGTCATAGAAAGGAAGTCATATTCATTTAGCAATATTATAATATGAATTTCAGAGAGCAAATGCAACAGTTGATGCTATGGGGATGGGAGGTGAGCTGTTCCGCATTTGGCATTCTTGTTGCTTCTTTCTGGCTCCTCCCCACTCTCTCCCTCACTCCCCCTGGGAAGAGGGAGTCATGTGATTGGGAAAGGGAGTTGGAAAGAGTAGCCCACCTCCTTCTTTCCTCCTTACCCTTTGGGAATGAATCTGCCCACAGAGGAAGGCCTGTGTTCCCATTGGTTCTCACCCAAGGACAGGTACCCAGCCGTCCCCATGCTGGGTCCTGGGATCTAAGGCTTAAAAATCACTATCCCTGTCCTTATAGAACTCACAGGTTGGAAGAGGGGGAATAGACAAGTGGCCTCTAGCCCAATCTAGGAAAGGTCAAAGGTGGCTTCCTGGAGGAGGTGACCTCAAGTATGAACAGGGATTCTTTAAATAGGTAAATCAAGACAGAGGGATCAGCATGATGCTTGGGAAAACTGCAAGTAATTCAGTATTGCTGGGTCATAAAGAGCAGGGAAGGGGGACAGCAAGGAAGATGCTGAGGTCACATCAGGAAGGACCTTCAGTGCGGAGCTAAGGAGCTTGGGTTTATCCTAAGGGCAATGAACAAAGACAAAGGACTTCAAGCAGCAGGTGATGTGGCCATGTTTGTCCTTTGAATAATCCCTGCTGCAAGCAAATTTATTCCACTGCAGAACCACAGATTGCCCAGAATTTCTCAGCAAAGCCACAACTGCTGACCCACCACCACCACCTGGCTTTTACCCTTCTTGCCCAGGGCAAAAATAGAAGCTTCTTCCCAATGAAATCGCACTCTGGGCGCGCCCCTGTCTACTTCTAACCTCCCAAAACTATATACAGCCCAGGAGTTTCAAGTAGCCAGATTCTGATCTGGCAGCAGCTTTGCTCTGTCAACAGTTTCAACAAAAACTCCTTCTACCTCTGCTGGCAGTTTGGAGATAGCATTCTGAAATGGTCTGTGGATAACGGATGATGCTGCCCTGGGGAAATGTGTCTGTGTCTTGCCAGGAGGAGACAAAAAGCACTGAAATGGTGCCAGAGGACACCGTCCAGAAGGGAAGGTCAAACAGCCCTTAACAGCTCTCTCTCTAAGTCTGGTCTTTTTCTGTTTTTACGTTACCATCAGCTTTTTTTGCCCATGTCCTTTGGGGAAAGGTTAAATGATGCTTCTTGGGGATATTATGTACTTGACTAAAACTATGCATTTTTAAACTCCTGGAGGGAAACAGATACAATGAAGTCACGGACACCCACAGAGCAGAGTGGGGCCCAGAGAAGAACCCCTTTGGCATCTCCATTCTCTGATTCCTGTGGTTGAGCATATCAAAGGCTGACTGGGACACGGTTAATGTTTCATAAATGATCTCCAAATGACTGAGACTCTTATATAGAATATTAAATCTGGAGTATAAACAGATATCTCAGTAGGAAACCCTACACCCATATTTCACCTTCTCGGGACACCACTAAAGAGATGGAAGATGGGAGGGCCTTGGGGTGAACCCCTGAGACCCAAGAAGGTGCCACCATGGGAAGACTTTTCCTTCTCAGGGAACAGGTGGGGACAAATGGAATCAGGACCCTCTTCCTTATGTCTCTGCCACAATAAATCGGTATCCACCTGAGCACAGAGAACAGGGAACCCCTACCATCCCTGCTGGAAGCTTCTCTGTCCAGACGGCTGCTAAGGAATCAAGCTTCATGCTGTGCTTGATTCAGGACTGTCAGAAACAACTTAGATTTTTCACAGATATGCTGAGCATGAAACTGCACGGCCTGCGTGAAGGGTTAGCTAAATCGGTCTGGAGATTTCATTTCCAGCACATGGGTGAGTTAAGTATCCAGGTCTAGAGAGTGTCTTTGCACCTTAAGAGAACAAATCCCAAAGGCTGGTAACAAATGCATCCTTTAACTCAAAACAAGCCTCCAGGTAAAAGGTTACATTCCTGGGAGAGCAAAGAAAATCCTTGTAGTTAAAAAATTCAATTTCTGGGAGAAACTATTGTTCTCTTAACTCCAGTAAACATTAAAGAGAAGACCTGTGATGATAATCACACACAGCAGACACAGATTTAAACTTTAAATGAGACCTTTGCCCGAACTAAGTTTCCACAGGTGAGCCTGTGATCCTTTCTCCAACCTTCTCTTCCTTGTCTTTCTCAAAAAAAAAAAAAAAAAAAAAAATACAACAGAGCATTTTATATCCGTTAAAAATATTAAAACCAACAATGGATTTCCTTGTTCCTCTATAAATAAATTAGGGGAAACACATCTATTTATCTGTTTCTCTCTCCCAAATAAATAGGATGCATAGTCCCTCATATTACAAGGGCCCTGTAATTTCTTCCAACAAGAGAGATCAGAATGCATGTAAGTAAGCTCGCACACCCACACTCACAGTCACACACTGCTAACACAATCGGTCCCCTGTCCCTAGCCAGGGGCCCACCCCTTGGCCAAGCAATCAGGGAGGTCAGACTCTGCATGACTGAAGACTGACTCCAGCAACAGCTACTTGGCTTCTTAAGAAGAAAGAGCCTTTTGGCGCTTGCGCTTGCGCTTGCACGCACTCTCTCTGTCTCTCTCTCTGTCTCTCTGCCCCCTCCACCACCCCCCAACTTTTGCATCACACAATTATCGGAAGAATCAAAGTGAAGGCACCCCATAAAGTGCTGGCCCTAAACAGGTCCCCCAGGGATCTTGCTAAACTCCAGGTTCTGACTCTGACCTGGCAGTGCCTGTAACAGGGTGATCCCCAGGAAAAAGGGTGTGTCCCAGGTTCCCTGTCCCACCCAAGGTAGGTGGGATATAAGAAGCTGGAGAAGAGAGGACACACACACACAGAGGACACATGCACAGGGGAGACAGAACACACAGACAGAAGATGGGAGACAGAAGAAGGATGGAAGCCAGAAGAGGCCGAAGGAGCAGAGAGACTTGTAAAGAAACTGCACTGGCCTGGACTGATTGAAATAGATGTGGGTGAGAGACCCGTGGGGAAGTTAACGATGGCTGTGTTGATTTTGGTTTTGATTTTGTTCTGTTCCTCTCAGAATCGTCTGATTGTTTCTGACCCTTTTGTATGGGTCCTGCCAAAGGTATTTTGGTTCCTCCCAGAATTGTCTGGCTGTTTCTGACCCTTATGTGTGGCTCCCTGCCAAAAGCTGTTCTAGACTTGTGGCAGGCTTTCGAGACTTGCTTTAGGCCAATCCCGTTTGGGTGGACTTTTACCCACGAGGAGCTGGTTAACATTGGGTGCTTAACTTGGATACTATATTCTTTGTCTTCTCTGTCTTTTCTAATTGTATTAAAGTTTCTTTCCACAAAAGGTCCTGTATGTTTTGTATTGATGCGGCGGATGGCAGAACCCATTTAGAACAGGGCAGGTCTGGGGTTTCGGGGGTGCCCCTCTTCCTGCCCTGTAACATGCCCAGAGAGCTTGCTTGTCTCACTAACTCCCAGGTGATGCAGAGGTTACCAGGGGCCAGACATAGCAAGGGTACAGAATAAAAAAAATTATCTGAGTGCTCATTTTCTGCAGTTATTCAAATTGCTGTAAGATCTTTAGGAAACCGGGCCTCCCTGGCGGGAGGGAATTTGAATCAGCACTATTGAGCTAACACCAGCCACTGCAGCACGAGTTCGATCCTCGGGCCGGCAGCAGACTTCGCCTGCCTCGCCCACTGCTCCCCTCAGCAGTGTATTTCAGTAGATACACCTGTTCTGCTTCCCACTCTGTCTCTGGTGACTCCTCCCCCACCCTATACCCCAGTTCTTCTATGCATAAATAAATAAAAATAAATCTTTAAAAAAAATCCTTGGGGGAACCAAGTTAATAGCGGATTTAGGAAGATCTGAGTCTTATAGAAAGAGATGGAACAGACTTTTAAGAGGACGGAGATTTACATCCAGTCACACACAGGCACAGGGCCACACCTATAAAGACATTTTACTGATCTTCTAGGGCCTCTGACCCACAATCAGCCATAAAGGGTAAGGAACAGAGCTCTCCATGATTACAGCAACTTTTTTTTTTTTTTTTTAATGACAGCACTGCAAAATATTGCCTCTTTAGCCCAGGGATGGTTTAGTTCTCTGTTAAAGAACAACCTGCCAACAAAATAAATCTTGTAGACTTTGGGTTCCAATTTGAATTAACTATAGAACAAAACAACAGGGAAATCTGAGTTTCAACTGGGTGGAAAATGATATAGTGGAGTTAATATTTTTAGAAGTGATAATATTTTTTCAAAAGAGAGTTCTTATCTCTTAGATACTGAAGTATTTATAAATGAAATAATAGAATGTCTGGGGTCTGGTTTAAAGTAATGGCCAAGATTAGGAAGGGTGAATGTTGATTGGTGAATCTGGATAGTGGTAGGTGGGATTCACCATACAATCCTACTTCTTTGTCTGAAAATTCCCCTTTTAAAAAAAGGCGAGAAAAAGAAAGAAAAATCACTCAATAGGAACCCCTTTATCAGATATTCCTAAGAGCAGATTTGGATAATAGGGTTCTGTCACTAACCCGCTGTGTCACTTGGGGCCTCAGTTCACTCATCTGAAAAATGTCACTTTTGAGTGAGATTTCTCTCGGGGTCCCTTCAGGGGAGCAGGGACCGTGGTCATGTAGAGAGGATCCTCAGGGATTTGGGGAGGGCAAGAGCTCAATAGTCCCAGCAACGTGAATATTAACTCAGCTCTGGCAGGGCGCATTTCCACAGACTAGTCACATCCTTCTGTGCCTCAATTTTCTTACCTACACAAATGACATTCCTATCTCGTTGGTGGGAAAATTAACAGAGCCTGCACAGTGTGAGATAGCCTTTTCTATTTGTCGATTTGCCCAGGGCCAGCGATGTTCCCACCAGGACCTGCCTGACACGCAATCCCTCCACCCCGGGTTCAAAGTGCAAGCAAGCCAGAAACTCCCCGCTGCGCCGGTGTCCGCACAGCGCCCTCGCGCGCCCAGCCCGGGAACTGCCGTCGCGGAGGCCCCGCCCATCGGCGCCCGCGCCTGCGCAGAGGCGTCGCCCCCGAAGTTTGTTGTTGTGGTCGGCGTCCGGGACGCCAGCTGCGGCGACCGGGCTGCGGCGCCACCATGGCGGTGCGACAGGCGTTGGGCCGGGGCCTGCAGCTGGGTCGAGCGCTGCTGCTGCGCTTCACGGCCAAGTCCGGCCCGGCCTATGGCTGGAGGCGGCCCGAGTGGCCGGGCCCCGCGGCGGGCCCGGGCCGTGGACAGCGCCCGGGCCAGGCCCCGGGACCCGGCGCGGAGCCGCACAGGTTCGGGCTCGGGCTTCCCGACCGCTACCGCTTCTTCCGCCAGTCAGTGGCCGGCCTGGCGGCGCGGCTCCAGCGGCAGTTCCTGGTGCGGGCCCGGGGCAGCGCGGGCCCTTGCGGCCGGGCCGTCTTTTTGGCTTTCGGATTGGGACTGGGGCTGATCGAGGAGAAGCAGGCGGAGGCCCGGCGGGCGGCCTCGGCCTGTCAGGAGATCCAGGTGAGAGCCAGCTGGGGCGGGGCGGGGCCAGAGCCAGGCGGGGCGGAGCTGTGGGCGCGGGGGGGCGGGGCGGGACCGAGCTGTGGGCGGAGCTGAGGGGGGTGGGGCTATAGGTGTGGGCACGCGGGGCTAGTGGTATCAGCGGGGCCAGGCGTGACGCAGCCTCTGGCTCAAGATGTACCTATTTTGGAGCCAGAAATTCATTGGAAATCACCGATTATGCTTCATTTTCATTGTTGCTGATCTCCTGATAAGCCACCACCACCTCTCATTTGCTTTACAGTTTTCCTTAAACAAGCGTGTGGAGGAAACAGCACGCTAAATATAGCTTCCGTTACCCCCTGGCTAGTGACTTTATGTTGTCTAAAGTTTAATGGCAACTAAATAATAATGCGTCTATTCTGGAGGTCGTCATCGCAATTTAAGGCTGAGGCAAGATGAAGTAACTGCCTGGAGCCGCCTAGCTATAAAGGGCAGTCCCCAAAGTCTGACTCTCCAAGGCTTGTTCTCTTAACCACCGAGCCAGGCTACCTCCACAGTTTAGCCAAACAACTAGGACATCGCTGAAGCTAAAGAAAAAACAAGGAACAGGAGAAAACGCCAGACCTAAAGGTTTTTGGTTAGTTAACCTGTGTGGTTACGTTGACAAGATATATCTAGGGCACTTGGGCTTTTGAGAGAGAGAGAGAGAGAGAGAGAGAGAGAGAGAGAGAGAAAGAGAAAGAGAGAGAGATATTAAGGAATCTGCTCTGCCGCTACAGCACTGGCAAATCCAGAATCTGCAGGGAAGACCATAAAGTTCAAGGCGGTGCATCTGCTGGCAGAATTCCCTTTAATCCAAGAGGTGTTCCTGGAGTTCAGAAGCTCTGACTGCGTTAGTCCAACCCCAGTGTTTTACAGCTTAGGGCTGAGGTGGTGGAATTGGGGTGACCGGCCCAAGGACACAGCTGATGAGGGACAAAGCAGTGTCTCCCTTGTTTCTTGGTTTCCAGCCCAGGACATCTCATGTTTGAGCTTGAGTCGCTTTAGGGTGACAGGTCACAACTGGCCTAGTCCCCAGCTACTGTCCTTGTCTTTTGCTGTGGTTTCACTGGCAGAAACCAAGGATGGGAAACTTGACAAATCCTGCTTTAAATCCTGGGGACTTTTTTAAACTGAGGAGCTTGATCCTCTTAAGCTAATCACCTACATGCCCTTTTCTCACACTTTACCCTCCGATGTCCTTAATATCTTAATTTTCTGTCAATAAATTTCAAATTATTTTTAATTTAGATCTTTAATTATGAAAAAAAATCACCAGATCTGGCAAATCTCGTGCTAAAACTGCATGTGGTGTTAGACTGGAGTAGGTTAGCTCCCTTTAGATGGAGGCATGTGAAAAAAAATTCCAGTAAGGCAGATAGGCAGAATCCAGTAATAAGATAGGCAGAAAACTTGAATCTGTACTTCCCAAGAGCAGATGCAGAATAGCATCTGAGAAGGTGGTCATCAGCCATTAAGGAAATGCTTAGTAAAAATATGATAACACTGCATACTTAATAGAACAGCTAACATTTTAAAAATACATCGATAACACCAACATGCTGGCGGGGAGAGGCGGAGCGACTAGACCGAGGGTGAGACTATGGAAAGATGAAATGTGAACTCAGGGGCACTGCGTCTCAGTGCCCACAGTTCACAGTGCTGCGCCAGGGCCATGTTCCTGCTCTTAATAGTGCAGCGCTCTGGGAGGTGTTGCCACTGGGTGAAGGGTACACAAGACTCTGCTGTTTTGTTTATATATTTTTAGGTTGTTGGGTGGTTGCTGTTTTGTAACTTTCTGTGAGTCTATATTTATTTCAAAGTACAGGTTAAGTAATATACCTCATTCTCAAACCCATGGTTGATAAAGGGTTACTCTAAAAACTTTGCTGCTGCTCCATGGAGCTTAGAAACTGCTTGGCAAGGCAGACAGGCTTTCATCTTTTAAAGAAAGTTAAAAGTTCTCGGGCAAGTTAGAAGGTACTCAGCGCTACAGGAATCGTCCAGCAGGAGAGTGCTGTGGGCTGGGTTCTCAGGACTGGTCACAGAGGAACTAGGCGCCCGAGTTGGGACTGGAGGGATAAGTAGGGATGAGCCAGGCAAAGCAGGACAGTGGAATTAGGGGTGCAGAGGGAAGCAGAAGAAAGACACGTGTGACCAGGGCACAGAGCAACCTGCGAGTGCGGTAGTCACCGCGCATCGGCATTTTCTCCTTCCAGTTTGTTACCCGAGCTCAGCCCATTCCGAAAGTACTATGCAGAGAGGCCACGTCTGCATCACTCTCGTTACAGCATATTGCTAAACGTGTTCTGTTTTACCGTTACTGTTTGCCTCTTCCTGTGTCTAATTTATGAGTTAAGCTATCCTAGGTCAGCTCGCCTGCCCGCCTGTGACTACGCAGGTGTTTCTTTTCACAAACCTTTCCCTTTGCATAAATAAGTTAACGTTACCACAGGTGTGTGCAAGAAGAAATCAGCAGAGTGCACGGAGCTCAGGACTGCCCAAGTCTCAGGCCTCCACTGGGGCTCTTGGCAAGGGGTGTCCTGTCCCAGGACAAGGTTCTGAGTAACCTGCGGGGGTCGGGGTTGAACCTAAGAGGGATGCGGGAGAGCCTGTGGTCTCATCTGGCTCAGAAGCAGGTGAGGGGATGAGGGGAGAGGACAGCCTAGAGGGGTGGCGAAGTGTAGAAAGGAGGGGTCCACAGGCCAGCCTGGGTGATAAGGGAAATGATGTCATCTGTCTGAAGTAGGGGAGGACCCCGATATTTGAGAAAGTGACTCCTTCCCAGTGCCTCCCCACAGCAGCTGCACTTCCCACTTCCTCCAGAATGGGGGGGTGGGGGTGGGGGGCATCACATTCCCGCACAGCAGAGACAGGGAGACAGGGGCCTAGTGACTTGGCCCCAGGGGTCTCCAGATTTCACCCCCTTGCCTGCAAGAGCAACCTGCATGAGAGGAGGCGTGAGGGCTGCCCACCTGCCCTGCCCCTCCACAGCTCTGGTCTGCGCTGGGGGCTGGGCAGGCGGCAGGGTCACAAGGTCTCACCGCCTCACTCATCCAGCGTTCCGGCCGTGCTCTTTCTGATTGCACTGGAGCAACAGTTTGGGGAAAAACTTTTCTGACTAATGAGGGAGAGAAAAGCAGGATGAGCAGTGAAAGCCCGTTCGGCTCTGCTTCTGTTAGCTGTTGACTTGTCAGTGAAGGCCATGCCTCCCCCTTTCCCCTTACTGGAGGCTTCTGGGCGCCCTGGATCACAGTGCATGATTTTTTTCCTCACAGGCAATTTTTACCCAGAAGAGCAAGCTGCTGCCTGACCCGCTGGACACTCGACACTGGCAGGGCTTCCGGCTGGAGGAGTACCTCATCGGGCAGTCCATTGGCAAGGGCTGCAGTGCTGCCGTGTACGAAGCCACCATGCCCGTGTCACCCCAGAACCTGGAGGTGGCAAAGAGCAGCGGGCTCCTTCCGCAGAGAGGCCAAGATGTCGTTCCCCAAGGAGAGGAGGAGGAGCGAGCCCCACCGGCCCCCGCGTTTCCCTTAGCCATCAAGATGATGTGGAACATCTCGGTACGGACGGGACCGTCCATCTCAAGTAGGCATGTCTCAAAGCGCCGGTCTTGGTGGGCCGAGTACCTTCTCCCAGGAAGTAGATTAGAACAGACACAGATTCTCCAGAACCTTCCTCGCCCTCTCACCTCAGACCTCTTCAGCCTGGGTCCCAGACTGTGAAGTCTTCCAGCCACTGGGCACCAGCAGGTTTGGGGCTGGCTTGGGACCTGCATTCCTAACAGGCTCCCAGGCCTCAATCCTCTGATCGCCTCTTCCTGCGCTGGGCCCCTGAGCAACAAGGAGTTTGAAGCCTGGGTGGTACCTCTGCCCTCATCCGGGAGAAGCCAGTTAGCTGGGCTCTTCAGAGAGGGTATCTCCTCCCAAAGGTCACAGCTGACTCTGGGCAGTCGCTGCCCTAGACCCACTATAGGGAGGGCTCGGACTTGCCACTCCTCAGACTGTGTAACCCGGGGCCCCTGGGTGTGTTCCAGGCCGGCTCTTCCAGCGAAGCCATCTTCAGCACAATGAGCCAGGAGCTGGTCCCGGCCAGCCGAGCGGCCTTGGCGGGGGAGTATGGAGCAGTCTCTTATAGGTAAGCGTCCGCTGCCCCCACACCACCTGTTCTTTGACAGCAAAATGGTCCCATGTCCTCAGCACTGCGTCTGACACCGACACAGCTGCTCACTGTGTTGCAGTTAGGGGTGGCGTTTCAGTCGGAAGTTCGTGTAGCTTGGGCGAGACTGCAGATCATCTCCAGCCGAAGGTGCTCATGGCTGAGGCCCATGGGGCAGGGAGGGAAGGCCGCCCAGAGCGCCCGGTCAGAGTGTTGAGGACGGACCTGCCTCTGGGGCCGCTTCGGTCACGCTCAGGCGGAACGGCCCCTCCGGTGCAAACTGAACTCTGTCCCCGGTGGAGGTAAAACACTTGTCCCACTGGCTGCAGTGCACCTGATGCAGCCAAGAGATTTTAAAAAACAAAAGTGGCCTGTTCCCCAAGAGTTCTTCGTGCAACAGGGGTGCCAGACAAGTCAGGAGCAGAGCGCAGGGGGTGGGTGCTGAGGGACCCCGGGGTAGTATGTGGGGGACAATCTTCAGGGGGACAGTTTGTGTTTCTCTTTGAAGGTTGAATAGGCACCACTTAGGCAAAGAAGCAGCGGGAAGGCGGTGGGCACAGCCCAGCTTACAGGGGCTTGTCAGTCCCGGGCCTGCAGAGATGGAAGCGCGAGCTTTTTGCCGCTCACCTGAACCAGGAGGAGGTGGGCCTGCCTTCCTGGCGCTTTCCTGGAGAGTTGTCATGTAGACCTAGTTCTGTCAGCGGCAGGAGGGTAGAGACCACCTATGGTTTGGCAGCTCCAGTATGACTGAGGGTCTGTGAGGCCGGAGAAGCGGCTGCTTGGTGGGCTCTGCACCGCCCTCCTCCCGAGATCTTGTAGGGAAGAGCGAGTATCTGAATGGCAGCAACTGTGGAAGCTCAAACTTCCCTCAGGTGCCTCCTGCGGTGTCCGTTCAGCTGCCCCACCGCCCATTCGCGTTCCCTGCCACTTCCAGTCCTTTCCCTGCTTCGGCTTTTCTCATCACATTTATCCCACCAGACCTTAAACGCTGCGCCTTTGTTCGTTTCCTCCAGCTGTGCTCAGCTGAGGGTGGGGCCTTGGTTTTGTTTACTAGCAGTCACTGTCTGTGGGTGTTTAGATGAACGTGGCAGAAGGTCTGAGGCGTAAAGTGCTGCTGCCATTTAGCGCCGCCTCAGGAGCAGCACTCCCAAGAGCACCCTGGGGTATCCCTCCTCAGCCTTTGCTCATCGAGGGGCCTCCAGCTCTGCCCTTTGTCACCTGCTCCTCTCACCTCTTCTCCCTGACTTCTTTTCATGTCCCACTGACATGTCCTGTGCTCCCCCCAGCGGAGCTCCCTTGGGCTTCCTCCCACCAGGCAACCTACTCCCACCAGGCAAGCTACTTGTGGGCTGCCCTGGCCACGGCCTCCCGTCCCATCCCAGGGTCAAACACGCGTGCGCCTCCCCACCCAGCAGCCCCACCCTTCCTCCTGGGACACCCGGCAGCGCAGTACTGTGCCGACTCGACGCCCGGGGTCTGATGCTCCCTCAGGGCTGTGTGCGACATTTTGCCCCCTTTGACTGCACAGGAGGGTCCCCTCAGGTGAAGGCACGGTAGAGGGCCTCTCGCAGGCTGGATCTGCACCTCGGGAACCCGGCCCAGCTCACGCCCTCTCGGTGCTGTCTCCACACCCCTGGGCTTCGCTCCAGTCTCTCCCCACGGCCCCCGGCATCCTTATTTCCTACCGTGTGGCTCACACACCGCCGGCCCCAGTCAGGCCGTGCAGCTTAGCGTCAGCTGCCCTGAGCCCAGGGAAGGAAGTGACTTGGCAGATCTGGCGTTCAAACCCAGGCAGCCTGATCCAGGGCCTTAACGGCGCGTTCCGCTACGTGGGGCAGAGGGGCAGACAGCGTGAGGCTCGCGTGGCGGAGTCATCGCGTGATGAGTCACCTTCCTGGGTGGTTTTCCTCCAGCTCCAGGCTCTGCATCTGGCACCTGGCCCATCTCAGTAAATATTGAATTAACAAATGGGTGAATAAATGGGTGTCAGTGTTTACTGTGACCTTAGAGTCTCTTTCCAGCTGGTGCAGCTCAGTGACCTTACACGTGTCCAATGTGTCTGACAGGAAGCCCAGAGGCGGGCCCAAGCAGCTCGCCCCTCACCCCAACATCATCCGCGTCGTCCGCGCCTTCACCTCGGCCGTCCCGCTGCTGCCAGGGGCCCTGGTCGACTACCCTGATGTGCTGCCCCCGCGTCTCCACCCGGAAGGCCTGGGCCACGCGCGGACACTCTTCCTCGTGATGAAGAAGTGAGTGGCGGGGGTGGCAGGGCCTGGCGCGAGTGGGCGCAGGTCACTCTGTACCTGGGCATGGGGTGTCGGGAGGAGCCGCACCCTTGGGAGACAGGGCTGTGGCAGGGTGTGCCTGTCCTAGAGAGTAGCTTCCCTCCAGGATGATTTGCCGTGAAAACAAAAATTCATCTTTATCAGAACATACTTTTCACCTAGTGTTTTACTTCCTTTCACTGTCACCCCTTCTCTGTGCCGAGTGACCTGTTCTTTGAGCATCAGCAGCTCCCCGCGCACCCCTAGCCTTAGGGCAGTGCCTGTGCATGATCGCAGGGGGGTGGGCACAGAAAGGACACTTGAAAAAAGTATCCAAAAGCTGCCTGAGGCGGCACCGCCCTAGCAGTAAACATGCTGCGAGGTGGCCGAAGCGCCCGCCGCCCTGTCTCCCTCCCCTCCAGCTACCCTTGCACCCTGCGCCAGTATCTTCGTGTGAACAGCCCGAGCCCTCGCCTCGCCACCGTCATGACTCTGCAGCTCTTGGAAGGGGTGGCCCACCTGGTGCAACAGGGCGTCGCACACAGAGACTTAAAGTCAGACAACATCCTCGTGGAGATGGACGCAGGTAGGGCGCTTCCAGGGGCACCGGAGTGGTGCCCAGAGCATTTAGCATCCTTAGGTTCTTTGGTGCCATGTCTTGATTTAACTCTGTGCACCAGAGATGAGCAACGTGGGCGTCCATTCTCTCTGTGGGATCTGTGAAGCGACAAATCCCAAGTTCTTTTCTGTTGCCCACTTAAAGAACAGAAACCTCAGTGGTGGAAGTTTTCTTGAATACGAGGAAAGGGGGCTTTACCTCTACCTAACATTCAAACACTGCCCGGAAGTGAGCGCCCGTCACTGGAAGCGCGCCGGGGATGCTGCACGGGAGAGTCATAAACTGGGTAACGGAAAGAACTAGAAGATATTAAAAAGTTAAATATGCACTTAAGTTACTGGAGGAACAGGCATTTTAAAGGAAGTCTGAATCCTTTTATAAACTAATTCCTAACGCACCTTTGATTCTTAGGTTTGGATTTGGGGTTTCCAGTTCAAATCAAAGACTCTCGGGTGCAAAGACTCTCGAGGTCATTGGATCCAAGCACTGCCTGTTGAGTAAATCACAGCAGCTCCATTGGTTTCAGCCCAGCTCCAGTTACTAGAAAATGATCCAGTTCTTTGCTTGGGGGCTTTGATTACCTCAGGCTATTTCTGTGTGCAAGCAGCTGCCCCTCCATTCAGCTCTCTGGCTTGTGCCAGAGCCCCTAAGCCAACAGAGTCCCTGCTCCCCACTCCACATACATCCTAATAAGGGACGGACACAGAAGGCCTCATAGAGGCCGGGGGGAGAATCCGTCACTGACCTGTGCCTGCCCCGACCCAGACGGCTGCCCCTGGCTGGTGATCTCCGACTTCGGGTGCTGCCTGGCTGACGAGCGCATCGGCCTGCAGCTGCCGTTCACCAGCTCGTACGTGGATCGGGGCGGAAACGGCTGCCTGATGGCTCCTGAGGTGAGTCCCACTGAGCGCGTCGCCCCCATCACCTTCCCTCCAAATGAGCGAGACTTGCTGCCTGTTTACTAAACGCTCCGTCCTCTCCTAACTTGGCACTGATCCCTTCCTGCGCTGTGCTTTGACCTGGGTCTCCCTAATGTTCCCAGGAGATGTGCATTTTGTCAGCACAAAGTACGCAGCATGAGCAGATTCTTCTGGGGCTGAGCCACCCTCAGCTCCTGGGTTCCTTGGGAAGAGCTCAGCCAGCCTGAGTCAGAAGCCCTGCAGAAGCCTGCATGGCGAGGGACGCCAGCAGCAGCCCGACTGCTCACCCACTGCCTCCCGAGCAGGTGTCCACGGCCCGCCCTGGCCCCAGGGTGGTGATTGACTACAGCAAGGCCGACGCCTGGGCGGTGGGAGCGCTCGCCTACGAAATCTTCGGGCTCTCCAACCCATTTTATGGCCAGGGCAGGGCCCACCTTGAAAGCCGCAGTTACCAAGAGGCCCAGCTGCCTGCACTGCCCGAGTCAGCACCTGCCGACGCCAGACACCTCGTGAGGTCGCTGCTCCAGCGCGAGGCCAGCAAGGTGCGGCTGACGCCTGCTGTGGCGGGGCAGGGGGGGGGGGGGGTGGGGGGGGGGACACAGCAGTCAGGTCCAGGGGAAAGACCGGGCTTGGACAAGCACCAGCGATGGAGAGCGCCTGTGGCCTGTCTTACCACGTAAAGGCCAAGGACAGAGAACAAAACAGACTTAAGGGTAAACAGCAGGGGGATCACCACCAAATCAGAATCCCAGCACTTCAGCTCCTCCTAGTTGCTTAGGTTATTCAGAGGAAGAAGGGGCATTTTAAGGAAACGTATGATGGAGCCATAGGTTATGGAAACCACCGAATCTCATGACAGGTAGGTGTGAATACGTGTCCCAAGCACAGATCCGGGTGTTTTCAGTTACTATCAAGGACGCTAAAAGCTGACATTTGAAGCCGTAATCGGAGGCAGGCCGGGCTCGGGCATAGCGAACGGACACGGTGACGGACCAGGGCTCCCACCGCCAGCAGATGTGAACGTGGGCAGGGCAGCCAGGGTGAGGTGAGGGGAGAGTATCAGAGTTGTGGGCAAAGTATTTGGTGGGGGCTAAAGGAAAGACCCTGAAATGAGAAGTCCCATTAACAAAGGGGGGTGTAGGCTGGATACCTTGTCACAGATGTTCTAAGCTGCTGCTTCCTTTCCTGTCGCAGAGACCATCTGCCCGAGTAGCTGCTAACGTGCTTCATTTAAGCCTCTGGGGTGAACATATTCTAGCCCTGAAGAACCTGAAACTAGACAAGATGGTTGGCTGGCTCCTGCAACAATCGGCTGCCACTTTGCTAGCTGACAGGCTCACGGAGAAGAGCTGTGTGGAGACAAAGATGAAGATGCTGTTTCTAGCCAACCTGGACTGTGAAACGCTGTGCCAGGCCGTACTCCTGCTCTGCTCCTGGAGGGCAGCCCCATGACGGCCTGACGTGGCTGGTGAATTATTAAAAGAGCTTGCACTGCGTCTGTGTTGTGATGGTCTGTGAAGGCTGAGGGAGCCACTCCTATGTGTGAGGGCAGGAGTAGGGAGAAAGATGGCGCGGAGCGGGTTGGGCCACCTAGAGAAGGCTTCAGGTTTTGCAACTGGAAGAAACAGCTTGAGTCACAGTTCATGGTCTGTTAGCTGTGTGAGCCTAAATGTATCGTGTAACCTGCGTGGACTAAAGTTCTCTCACCTGTAAAGAAGCCAGCCAACTTCTTCATAGAGGGCCAGCTAGTCACTACTTCAGGCTGTCTTGGCTACTCAACACTGTCATTGTAGCGCAAACGCAGTCAGCTCTGTAAGAGGAGATGCGTGGCCATGTACTAATAAAACTATTTATGAACAATGAAATTTGAGTTTTATGTGTCAGTAAGTACACTTAATTTTTCAGCCATTTAAAAACACAGAAACCATGTTTAACTTCAGACTATACCAAAAAAAAAAAAAAAAGGCAGCAGGCCAGATTGCCAATCCCTGGTCTAGATGAATACAAAGGCCTAACTCTTTAAGAAAAACCTGTGAATCAGGCCTCTTGTGTAGTGATGCTGGAAATAACGGTCAGAACCCCGCCCCCCGCCCCCGCCACACACACACATGAAAAGGGGTGATGAGTCCCCAGCACCGGCGAGAAGCCACAAGAGTTAACTGCTGACCAAAATTACCTACAAAAGCTCATGTCCTCACAGGTCTCTAAGAAGTTGATGGCTGAGCTGTCTGTTAGGTGAGGGTACACTGAGGCGAGGGGGACCCGTGCTCCCCGTGAGCGCCCAGCTGAGGCAGGAGCTGTAGGTGGAAGAGCATGGCCGTGACTGCACATTAAAAAAAAAAAACCACCACTTACACTCCAGCTCCAGGGTGAACCTGGGCTTCTGAAAGAGGCTGCCGTGACACCCCTCTGCCCACGACCTGAACCAAGGCGGACGTCGGCACTGTTCGACGCATCCAGGTATCAGAATGAACCATCGAAGTAGCCTGAGAATTAGGGCGCCTTCCACTCTACATTTGGGAACAGCTCTGGGGATGCCTTTGAGGAACCATTTCCACAGGTTTCTCCAACTGCTGAATTAAGTCCAGCAGAGCAAAACGACCGACAACATTAACAGTTAACATTAACATTTCAAACCTGCAGATTTCCCTTCGGACTAGCAGGGATTGTGAATGAAATGCCAATGCAGGAAGCCTGTGTGCCTAGAGCTGACACTTGGCTTTAAGAGTGACTCTAACACCATCAAGAAATGTGACTCTTCTTGGAATGATTTTAGAACCAATAAATAAAATACAAATTCTATCTACCTGGTAGCAGTAATCAAAAACATATTTAAGGTTTTTCAACCAAGCAAATCTAGAATTATAAAGTCTCACCTAGCTTCCCCATTTCAGTGATCCCCCATCCACCTCAGCGTGGTAGTAACCTTATTTTACCCCTTGAGGAAAAGTTAGGAGACTCTCATTTCATAATTAAAGAAAACAAAGGTCCGGTCTGACAAAATTAAATCTTTTCTATCCAGTCATTTCCGAGCAGCCGCCCCACCATCAGCAAAGCACCACAGGGGCCAGAGGAAGTTTGAGGGCGATGTTTCTCTTTATTTTAGAAATGAGAGTGACTGCACATACAAAAAATACCACTTAAATTCCAGGTGGAAAAACATCATAAAGGTTATTCCCTAGGCCCCATTCCTTGGTTCTCAATGCTGCATCCCCGCTGAGGTAAGGCTGTGCCACTGTCCCACGGCTTAAAAAATTAAAAAAAAAAAAAAAAAAAAAAACCCACCATGAGGGAACTCCTGTCCCCACCAGACACCCTCCGTCTCCTCGCGGCAGAGTCCCAGGCCCCGGCCCTCAGTCAGACTTCTCCTTCTCCTTCATGTGCAAGAAGACGATGCTGAAGATGAAAAGCCCCGCCATCATGGAGAAGGCGCTGGCGTAGTAGGGGTAGGCCGACGGGATGAAGCGCTCGTACTGCGTGTGCTGGAGCGGCCTCACTGACACCTGCAACGGGACAGCGGTGACAGGCCCCGGCCACGAGGAGCCCAGGCGGGGCGCGGGTGGGGACGGGCGACGGCCTGGGCTTACCTGGGTGGAAGAGTATAAGTGTGTGTAGCCCAGCCGGTTGTAATCCACTTTAAACTGGAAAACCCCGTACACGTCAGGCAGCTTGAACTGCACGCTGTACCTGCCACCTGGGGAGGAGGCGGCGGCACTGGTCACCAGGGCCCGCTGCTGCAGCCTCGCTGCGCGCCGGGCAGGGCTGTCCTGCGCAGAGGACTCGCTCACCTTTCTTCTTCAGGAAAGTCCTCACGAAGGGGTCGATGCGGACGAACTCCAGCTGAATGTCGTCGCCGTCAAAGGGGACCCACCTGCCATTTGAGAGCTGCTCGATCACGATGCTGTACTCCTGAGGTCAGAGGCCAGTGAGCCAGGGTGGCCAGGGCCCGGAGGGGTGCCACCCTCAGGCCCCACTCACGAGTCCGGCGAGAACTCCCGGGAGGCCCACACCTCCTCCCAGGCCCACGGAGGGTGCCCCGAGCCAGGCCCCACCCCTCGCAGGCACCTGGCTCTGGAGTCACTGCTCTCCTGCCTTTGCTCACTGCTGCTGCCCGGCAGATGCACCCTCAGGACCCCATTCAAATGTCAATCCTCTTGTGAGGCCCACTCCCGCAGCAAAGCCACGCCTCTCCAAAGGAGGCTTCTAATGAGGACATGGTTCTCTGCCAGGAGCCCGGCAAACACGACACCCAGCCCGACTCAGGCCCCTCAGGCCCAAAACCTTGGCGGCCAGTAAGTGCTTCTGAGCTGAACCAACTTGGCCAAAACTGGGGCCCTCGCACTCTAAGCAGCTCTTACCACAAGGTCAGTGACAGTGTAGGCGTTGGGTGGGGCCGCCTCGCCCACCCGATGATGGGACACAGGCCCCACGCGGAGGACACCCTCCTCCTTGAACACCCAGCGGGACAGGGCCACAGCTAGCTCGTAGTTGCCTGTCTGGGAATACCTGCAAGGAGAGAGGCGCGGCAAGAGCACCAGAACTGCCACCGTTTGCCCGATGAGCGGACTAGCCACTGGCCGCCAGGAGAAAAGGCTCGATTCTGCCTGGAGGCCACACATCTGGGTAGCCGGTTAAAGGGAACACCGGAAAATGAAATGACACGAGGTGGCGGTGTCTTGGGTGTCATCTGCACGTAAAAACCCAGTTTTCAAAATGGCTCCAGATAAGTCTGCTCCCTTGAAAAGCTTGCAGTGCCAACGCCAGCAGTACAGCAACAAAGTCTCCGCATCATTTTAAAACACCTAATACCAAGCCTCTTGACGCTTTTAGCTAAAGGGCTCCTGCCACCCCACCTGTACAGGCCGCCCCACACAGGCCCGGGCCCGAGGCCTACCTCTGGGAGCCGGGCGTGGCCTTCTGCACTGCCGAGTTGAAGAAGGCATCGCTGAAGAAGTCCAGGGAGCCGCTGAAGATGACCCGCGCATTGTTCCTGGCCTGGAGCCCCGCAATCAGGAGGGTGTTCTTTCCCACCGCGTGGGGATACTGGGAACAAGACGGGCTGTCATCCAAGGAGTGCCCGCATAAAGGGCAGGCCACTGAGCCTCTGTGGCAGGCGGACAGCAGGCTGGACTGGCCACCTCGCCCGAGAGCATGGGCTGCTGCCCGCCCCCGCCGCCCACCCACTCTGGTTCATCAGCTTCACACAAAACAGTGCTGTGCAATTACTGGGGCCAGAGCTGGCGGCCTCGGGTAGCAAAGGCCTCTCACCTGGGTGATAGGTTTATCCGGGAAGAAGGAGTAAGAAGTGGATGAACCTGTCAGGATGTCCAAGACCAAAGGATTGTCGGGATCAGCCACCATCCTGCAGAAGAAAAGCACTGCCCGCCTCTGACCCCAAGAACTGAGCCCAAGGGATCTGGGGTCTCCGAAGAGTCTTCTTTGCAGGGATGAGTCTGGCTCCTTTCTCCATCGCCCCCGAGCTCTCAAGCCGTGACAGTTTCGTCATCTCATCCACGGCCACTGGGGGAAGGGATGCCCCCAAATAATGATGCTCGGGCCGATTTCCTGACCAAAGCAAGCGATCCCCTCTCCGCCGGCTCTGCTGGCCTCTCGGGCTCACTCACCCAACACCCCGAAAGAGGATGGGATTCAGGGACGACTTCCCCACAATGGTCGGGGCCTTCAGCAGGTTCTCAGTGTCGGCCACAATGAGCGTGTGCTGTGAGGGCGGGGGACAGGCGGGGTCAGGACAAGGGCCGTGGACCAGGGAGCCCCTGCCGACCCCCTCCTGGGCCCAGGCTGGGCTCTGCTCCAGGGCCTCAAACCTGGACGGCAACAGCCTCATTACCTGGCCCAGGTCCGAGACGTCATAGTTGTGGTGGTCAATGACAGCCGTCTTCTCCTCGTCAAACTCGATCCCACACTCACTGCCCAACTCACGAAGAGGGTCACCTGCACGGACCCAAGGGGTGCCTGGCTGAGCCATGTCACTTTCCTGGCCCATCTCCCCAGCACCCCGAGAGCCCTACAGCCTCACTGGGATGGCCCCTGCCCCAGTGGACCTCTTGGGCAGCCACCTGGCATTCTGCCCACAGGGTCAGATTCTCAGTGGGCCAAAACAGGCACCCGGCCCTCTCCACAAATACACAGTGACCTTGACTGAGCAAAAACCCCTGTGAAGCAAACCTGACCTGGAGGAGCCTGGGCTTATGGGGTTCTCTCTCCTCATCATCACCCCACCTAGAAGCCCGCCCAATATGGTTTTTAAAATCTGTTAGCACGGGGGAGAAGGCAGCGAGGCTGGCCAGGTGCCGTTCACACGCAGCGGGGCAGGCCAAGGTGCGGAGTGGCTGAGGTCTGTGCAAGTGTCCAAGCCGGGAACAAATCTGTGAATGGGCCCCCCTCCAGGTGCCCACCTGCTTTCCCCTCATCCAAGAGCCACCAGAAGTCAAACCAAACCACGGAAAAAACACAAACACACACACAAGGTCCCCCTGGCTCCGCCCACAGGACAGCGGAGGGACAAGGGCCCTGGGGTCCCTCACCCCCACCCTGACCAAGCCCTGCCCTGGGAACACCAAATCGGCAGCTTCCTCTTGTAAATCTTGTTGCGCTCCCGGGAGAAATGGCGGGCGGCACCCACGGCCGGCCAGACTTACCTATGTCTGAGCTGGCAGCGACCAGGACACTGCCTCCCCCGTCGATAAAGGTGCTGATGGTCTCTACATTGATGTTGCCTCCAAAGTCTGCAAGAAGCACCAGGCTCAGTGACCCCCACGGCTGCTCTCGTGCCCCTCTGACATTTGTGGGTGGAGGTGGGGGTGAACTGCAGAGCAACCGCCGCCAGCCACAGAACGGGGGCCCCTGACACGCGCTGGCCATGGGCATTTCGCCAGTTGCCGGGATGTGAAAAATCAGAGCGGTAAATGAAGAGCTGACTCTCTACCAAACACAGTTGTCAAGTTAGTGATCCGGTGTCATCATTTGGAAATGCCGCCTCTGCCCGCTCACATTTCAGGAAACCACATTCAAACTTATCACCTGCAACTTTCACGTGGGAGCACGTTTGACTGAGGATGATGCTGTCACCTAGACTAGTACTCATTTGCCCAACACGAGTAATTCCCTATTCCTCCAACAGCTTTATATTCACGGCAGCCGTAACAGTCACTTGGAAGACTGCCTTTTTTCTAAGGCATATCAATTTCCAACACTTGTAATTGTGAGATTATACCCTTTTCTGATCAACCCATTCAATCAGCTAGAATTAGTACTGAGTAGGGCAGCTGTAAGCTCAAGAGTTTTCCCCAAAGTTCACCCCAACATTCAACATAAAGTGGAGGGAGTGCTCGGGGATTCACCTCTCTAAAATGGGAGGAAAAAGCCAGGCAAGCAGTCTCATACCCTGAGAGGGCTCGAAGCAGAAGCCCAGACCTTAGCCCCACCCCCCACCCCACACAGACACACCTCCAGCAGATACAACTTCTCCCCAGGAGCACCTGAGAGGATTTCCTGTGGTAGCATTTTCCAAAGGGTGGGACCCAATCCACTAAGGGCAAAACAAGTGACAAGTGACGTAGGCCAGGGCTTTGATAACAGGAGGTTCCAGAAAGAACGCAATCCCTTCTAATGACGTTGCAGGCTTTCCTCATCAGCAAAGCTCACAATTGGTGCCAGACTCTACCACTTATCTCACAAGAGCTAACCAACTCAGGGAGGAGGCAGCCTCACCCTCAATAGGCAACAATTCCTGGCCTACTGCCAGTTACCTGCCGCTGAAAGCGCGGCCGATACTGGCTGTCCGTTTACAGTGGTGGTGCTGGCTTCATTCACTGGCCCCTTTTTAAGCTGTTATTTCAGTTTTTTTCTAAGTGGATCAGTTTAAAGAAAAGCGTTATGCAATTATTAGCACAGGTGGTATGTGAAGGGGATCCAGAAATGGCCGAGATGCGCGTGATGGTTTTAGACTCTCATACCCAACATGGAGGGAACGCGTGCCCAATTGTGGACATCTGGAGTATGGTGTGGGTGTGCGTAAGTGTACACACCTGAGCCTGGAGGCGGAGGCTGCAGGGGCGGCGTCATTCAGAGACCAGAGAGTGGTCACAGCAGAACAGCTATGACAGGACGAGTGACCGCAGAGAGGCAGGACCACGAGACGACGTGAGAGAGCCCAAAGAGAACAGATTCACTGGCTGCTGAGAGGCCTCTGCCTTGCCAGCCCGCAGGCTTGCCCCACAACAATTGGCGCAGAAAGAGCGTTAAGGCCTGAAAAAGCCACTGAGGGCGCCAGACTCTCATTTATCTCTCTGCGAATCAAGAGAGAACCTGCCCCGTGCCTGCTGGCACAATACAACACAGCCCATTTCAACCTTCACCCAATCTACTTCATCCATCACCGCCTTCCTTCTCCCAAACCAACGCCTGAACACGACCTGGATACACCCTCCACTCCGCCATGTGCATCCCAGCACAGGGTTTGGTAACTCATTCCAAATTGTTATTTTTATTTCCTCAAAAACAAATGGGAATATCATTTCCTTAAGGGCAAGCTCTCTGTCACCATTCAGTCCCTACTTCAGCGTTCCAAACACAATCTTCATGAAGACCGGCTCGCCCAATTTTCATGAGCTACAGAAAATAAAGCAGCTGCCAACAAAGCAAAAAACCTCCAAAGCTTCATCAACTGAAGGTAGAGCTGGCAACCTGGTCTTACCTGAGACAGGGACAACTTAGACCTCTGAGAAAAAGATAAAAGTGAAACTACTAACGAGGACAGTAACTAGGATGCTCCCCCCAAAAAGCACAGTAAATGAAAAATGAAAAAGGAACTGGGAATATTCAGTCTGGAGAAAAAACAACTGACTAGATCTTGATATTGTGAAGGTTATGCCTAAGCAAAATAAGCATTATACATTATACTTACTCTGAGACCCTGGAAGTGTAAGCACCTAGTTCCCCACCCCCACCCCCAAACAAACAAAACCGGAAGTTTAATCTAAGAACGTCTAACAGGTGTCCAGGATTGTCTCATAAGGTAGCAAGTTCTCTATCACAGAAGTACTTAAGCAACAACTGGATAACCTAAGCAAGGTATTCATTCTGTTCAACAAATTGTTCCCTACTAAACCCTAGACATATTCGTCCAGACTCAAATAGGGCGTCACCACACCTTTACAGCAAACCATATTAACAGCACACCATTTTCTCTTTCCACACAGCACACAGGCAAACCCAACAAGGGTAACCTCCATCTTTCCCACCAGTCCCTTAAAAGAGAGACTCTCTTCGCAAAGGTAGCAACACTGATTTCACAACCATCAGCTGTTTTAGAAAGAAGACGTGCCCTCCTGGGCCCCAGCTATACGTTAACATTCCCCTCTTCTCTGGCATAGCAACGACCAGAGCTGGTGACCCATCCCCTGATCCAAAATATGCCCAAGATCCAGAAAAAAAGCAAACAATCAATCCTGGGTCTCGAATCCCGATTCTGGCGACGCGCAGCCCTTACCTTCAACCGAAGGGGAGAAGATGATGAGATTGTCATACAGGAACTCCCCGTACTTAATCAGGGACAGGCTGGGGTCATCCGCCGTCTTGAAAGTGAGTTCAAAACCCCGATCTGGACAAGAAGAAAACAGGAAGCTGAAGCAGACGGCATGCAAAAGGACGTCACCCTGCAGAAATCACGACCGCCTCCCCCAAACTGCACGCTAGACGCCGGCGGCCCGCGGGTGGTAAACGAGAGGGAGCGAGGGCGGCTAGGGCACCTCTGCAAGCCCGGAGTCTCACCCCGCAGCCCCTTGGGACCCTGGTCTCACCCTTAAGGCTTCGGAAGAAAAGCGAATGAGTCTCCCGCAGGTTGAGGTTGTCCAGCAACACTAAGGTGCGGGGGCCGCTGGCGCAGGCCCCACCAAGCAAGGACAGCAGCAGCCACAACAGGGAACAAGTGCGGGCTGCAGCACTGGACTCCATCTTCCTCCTGCCAGAGAACCCAAGCACCTGGACGCCGGAAGTGGCCGCTACGGTTGTCCAATCACGGCTCGCGGTGGTGGAATACCACCCGGAAGTGATCCGCGTTCGCCGGGGCCGAGCGTCGGGGGACGCAGCTTCGGCGGTAAGGAGCCGGCGGCCCCGCCGGAAGTGACCGGACTGGAGGCGGAGCCTCTGAGCGCTATTGGCGAAAGAAGTGAGAGGCTCCGCCTCCCCATAGGAAAAGGCTCAATCCCAGAGAGACAGCTCTGCAGCCGGAGCCAGTCAACAAGGCCGAGAGCCCTTTGGCTCCGCCCAGATCCTGGATTCCCGCCTCTTTAGCAACTACGCCGTGACGTTGACCGTCGCGACCTGGACCGGGTACGGGTCGCTGTGGCCGCCTGTTTTCACTTTAGTCTCGACTAGAATCCAGGCCCCGCCTCTCCAGGGAAGAGGAGATAGGAAAATGAAGATCCTCTAGTCTCCGGGCGCTCACGGGCCCACGGGCCACGGCGCGGGCACTACCTGCCCAGCCAGCCGCCTGGCAGCGACTAAGAAGCCCCGTCTGGGTTCACTTCCAAGCTCCGTCTCTCACTAGCCAGTTTCCGGGGCATTTTACCTCCCTGCAGGCCCCTTTCCCAGGCTGGAAACAAAAACAGTGGCGAGGCCCGGCTCTCCTGCTTACCTGGTTCTGTTGTGCTTTGGAGCAGCCTGGCTCTTGGGAGGACTGGCGCGGGCTTAGAAGCGCTCGTGCAAGTCAAGTGACCGTCCACTCTGGAAAGCCGGCGCCTACCCCTTCGGAGTTGTTACGGGGGCCACGCAGCCACCAGACCTGCCTCAGTCCCACCACGGGTTTAATGGGTTCAAGTAACTCACTACATGCAGCTCCAAAACTTCGCCGTTCTCTGGGTGGGCCCCAGCCACAATCCTGGGGCAAATGGTAAAGGTAATGTGGAGAGAGAAGGTAGCAGTTCTTTTGTGACCTTTTACACTTGTCCACCAAGTCAAGAACCAGGCGGTAAGATTCAAAACCTGCCTCCTGGCATCTCCTTCGTGGAGTCAACCTGCATCCCCGCTGGCCCTACCTGGGTTAAGCCTCTTACCCCACTACCTGCAGGGCAGCCCAGCCCTCCTACCCTTCTGCCACACACATCAGCCCACCTCAAACTCAGACCTGATGGTGCAACAGGATGCTCAGGAACAACTAAAAGCGCTATATTCATCTCGGGATCCTCACCTCCTCTCCCTCCCTGCTCAGGGCTTCATGGAACAAGTTAAAGGCCCTCCAACCTTTAACACCCTGAACTTCCCCAACCCCTGCCTTTGGTTCCTGCAGCTCCCACTCCCAGGGGCCGCTGCCCCACATTCTCGTCAGACGTCTCCTGGTAGCTCCTTTATAGGAGCCCTGCCCAGTGGTGCTTCCTTCACACAGCCACTTGGTCCCCATAGAGCTGATCTTGCTTCCTCTCTGCGTCCTGCCTCTAATTAGATAGATCTGTCATTCCTAAGCACCCTCCACTCTAGCTGCTCCAGAGCATGAGCTCTGTGGCCCCCAAATGTGGCTTGTGGGACCTACCACATCTGATTACAAAACACGGAGGAGGCAGAATAGGGACTAACAGAGCACCTGCCACAGCAGGTACTTTACAATCTCATTTATAACCTTCACAAGCCTCCTGTGGGGAGGGTGTTACCCGCACTTCACAGATGAAAGTGAAAAGAGGCTTAAGACAGCACCAAAGGCCAAGACTTCTCCCTCAGACTAGGAACTCCTTCCACAGGGTGGCTTGGGACACAACAGGCAGAGAGGAGTGTGTCCTAGGTACCTGGGGTGGCCCAGATTCATTCTGGCAATGTCAGATGCCCCTTTCCAGCGCAGCCTCTGGGGGCTGTCAGAACCTGCACCTTCTCTGGGCCTCGGCAAGACATGGCCTCTTTTCCAAAGCAAGGACTTTGCTTTCCTGGATCACAGATCCTTTGAGAATCTAATGACAGTTCCAGCGCTCGCCCCCAGAAAAATGCTCTTGTACTCACAGTGTCAGGGAGCGGCAGAAACCCTGGAGCCTGCTTGCTCTACAAGCGCCAGGCAGTAAAGGACCCCACTCCAGAAAGCCCCTTGAAGGCCAGGCAGCAGGGTGTGGTCAAGACCAGGGAAGGAGCACTGGTCAGTAAAAGGCAGTTTATTGGGGCAGCTCAATGTGTGGCTTCTGGGCCACAGGCCAGGCAGAAGTGGGCAGCCCAGGACAGCCATTCCGGGGCTCCTCTGCTTGCCTGCAGGGCTTCACCCAGAAAGTGGGCCAAGTGGACAGAGGCGCAGTTTCAATCACCCGCACGCTGAGCTTTGTCCGCGTGGATGCTGCTGCCCACTTCGTCAGGGTGAAGGCCTGGTGGCACAGCTGAAGCCCTGAGCCCAGGGGGGTGCAGACCACCACCGGTGAGTACAGACGGCAGGCTCTGTGGCAGGCGAGCAGAAACACTGACACGGTGCGGAGAGCCAGCAAGGCCTCTCTGAAGAGGACAGTCCAGCCTCGGATGGCCCCGGGCTGAGGTGGCTCTGGGAAACGGGGAAGAGAATATGTCTTTCCAGGGTAAGGCTGCCTTGGGCCCCCAGGTGGGGGTAAGTGGGGGAGGCCTGGCTGGGGCTGCCCTGGGGCGCTCATAGAAGCCCAGGCAGGCAGCAGCTGTCAGCTGCGTTCACAGAAGCTCGCTGCCAAAGCTGCTTTTGCTTTTCTTACGCCTGGCCTTGGCAAAGGGGATGTCGAGGGACTCGAGGCGGAAGGGCCGGGGCTGGGGCATTTCAGGGGGCTGGGTGGGTGGGATGGCAGAGTTGTTGCTGAGTGGGGAGCTGAGGCCAGGTGGCGAGTTGTGATGAGCTGTGGAGAAGAGGAGAAATTGGTGAGCCAGTGTGGAATTGGCGACTCTGCCCACCTCCACCCAGCCAGGGGCCTGGGCCTACAGCCGGGACCCCAAGCTCTGAGAAGCTGCTCTGGTTGAAGCCTTAGACCTAATACCCCACCTCCACCCAAAGGGTCAGGGCAGGACATTTGGAGTGTTCGAGACCCAGATTGAGGTAGCCAGACAAGGTCTTGTCTCAGACCAGACAAGCCCAGGTTAAAAGCCCAGCTCCATTTCCTTGGGCAGCCACTTCTGTGCCTCAGTCTCCTCATCTGCAACCCGGGCACAACAACAGGTAATTAACTGATGTTAGTTCTTCTCCTACCTACTTTTCCCTGAGCTCTACCCCGTCTCTTAAATAACCTCAATAGAGAACACTTTCTTTTCATTGCTATTTTATTGGGAGCTCTGTGATCTTTGATTTTAGTGGGTTTTTTTTTGTTTTGTTTTTTTAAAGATTTATTTATTTATACATACAAGCTGGGGTACAGGCCAGAGGCATGGGGCGGCAAGAGGGCTCACCAGAGACAGAACGGGGAGCAGAACAGGTAGATCAGAGATACACTGCTGAGGGGAGCAGCGGGCGAGGCAGGAGAGGTCTGCCGCACCATGTGGGAATCTCCCCGGCTGGGCGTTGAACTTGCATCGCGCGCTGCCGACAGCTCCACAGCGCAGCGCTCAACCGCTGCGCCACCAGGGAGGCCCCTGATTTTAGTTTTAAAAGCAGAAGGATGGGGGCCTCCCCGGTGGCGCAGTGGTTAAGCGCTGCACTGTGGAGCTGTCGGCCGCGGTGATGCGAGTTCGACGCCCGGCCGGGGAGTAATCCCACATGGCGCGGCAGACCTCTCCTGCCTTGCCCGCTGCTCCCCTCAGCAGTGTATCTCTGATCTACCTGTTCTGCTCCCCATTCTGTCTCTGGTGAGCCCTCTCGCCACCCCACGCCTCTGGCCTGTACCCCAGTTTGTATGTATAAATAAAAAATAAATCTTAATAAAATAAAATAAAATAAAAGCAGAAGGATGAAGTGTTTGACCCTTGCTTTTAAAAGTGTGTGTTACATTTGTGGTCCTGTTCGTCCCCCTGGCTCACCTGAGGAAAGCCACAATACCAGCATCTGAGGATGCCGGGAAGCAGCTGTGCAGGACCCCGAGCTGTACTGAGGACCCCGTGCGTGTCAGGGGAAACATGAGGCAAACCTTTCCCCAGCAGCCAAGGGTAGGGGAGACGGGAGGCTGTGTACTGCACACCTCTGTGTGCCAGGCCCTGGGCTGGCCCTTCCCCACCTCTTCTCACCAAATCCTGACAAGCTGGTGTTACCTCCTCCCCACTGAATGGCTGAGGAAACCGAGGCTCAGAACAGGGAAAGGGTTTTTTAACTTGGGCCTGTGTGACTCCGATCCACCCTGTCACGCCTCTTCCAGGTGACAGCGGCCAGGAGGGCTCTCCAGAGGGGCTGGAGGACAGGAGGGCGGGGCACTCACTGAGGCTCTTCATGGGATCTGAGCTGAGGATCTGGCTGGCGCGCTTGGACCGGAAGTAGTTACTCGCGATGTTTTCACTGTCGCTCCGGCTGAGCATCAGCTTATAGCGGTCTTCTTCCTGCTGAGATTTGAAATCCTTATGTGTCAAGGCGCCTTGTTTGGGTAATTCTTACCTGAGCCCTTAACCTGGGAGCCTGCTGGGATGGGGGCTGCCCTGAGCCCCGCTGCCAGATTGATGTGCCCTATTCTACACGCCCTGACTCCTGGGGCAAGAGGGGCAGTCTGCAGCCAAGCCTTCCTGTTGTTCCTTGGTAGGGGAAGGTGCCTAGTTCCCTCCCGCAAAGCTCAGCACAGGGTAGCTGCCAGCTCCTACTGGGGCAAGGGTGATACTACATGCCTTATACCTGCCTTCCTTCCCCACTCCTGAGTGAGGCCAGGGAGGCCAGCGCGTCGCCCAGGCATGTGTGTCCTCTGGCCCATGGTGATGCTCAGCCCTCGGGCTCCTTCTAGGCCCCAGACCCACACCCGATTCACAAGCCCTTTTATAGTGAGTTCCAGGATACTGCCCATCCCAGGGCCCTCAGGAAGGTGGGGAGGGCGCTGGCCTCTCCCCCAGCCCTCCTCACAGCAGGTTACTCTCTTCACCTGCTTTCCTCACTAGCCTGCTCACTTTCATGACATCATGACATTTGTAGAGCTGGTAAAATTGCACTCAGCTCTGGGAACAATTATGAGCATTAGAACAGGAGACCTGACCTTTTTATCACCATGGACCATTATCTGGGAAGTCTGCTGTAGAGACTCGTTTCCTTCAGGCTGAGTCTCATCCTTCAAGGATTCTTTCTCCCACTGGACATGGTCCTGGCAGAGTGGTCCTTCATAGTGACCTTATACCACCATTCCTGCCTGCCCACACCCTTGCGCCATACAACTGGACATCCGCCCCAGACTGGACTAATCACAGAACTAACATCTTCTGGATCTAGTCACTGATCTAAGAGCAGGCCCATGTCCCAGGCAGAGCCAGTCAGAATCTTTCCACAAGTGTTGGCTTAAGGCTGCTTTGAGAGACAGGGTCTCTCCCACTGTTGGAACATCATTTCCTGCCTTGTGGACAAAGCCTGTCTGAGTCTGAAACTAAGCATTCCAAGTTGCAAAGAAAAACACAGAACCCCAATAGTTTGAGCCCCTAGATCCAGCCATGCCTGAAACAAGCCCACTTAACATGAGCCAGTGAATTCCCTATCTTGCTTATGACTATTTGCTTAGAGTATGTATCACTTGAAACCAAAAACATTTTAAATAATGTAAGCCTTTGGTGGTCCCAGGTTAAGAATTTATTTCCAGGAACAATGTTTTCTTTTTTTCAAAGTTAAGCTATCAAAAGGCAGCCAATCAGCGGTCTAGACCAGCATAACACATTCCCTGCAGCTACCCTGAGTTGCTCAGACACAGATGTTCAGCTGGAATTCATTCACCTAGGAGTGGCCTTATCAAGACCACAAAGGTATATTTTGTGTAGGTTTTCTGAAATATTCGTAAGGTTTTCAATCAGGGATCAGCAAATTACAGCTTGTGAGCCACATTGGCCCACAGTCTGTTTTGTAAATAAAGTTTTATTGGAACACAGCCATGCTCGCTCACTGACATATCCTCTTGAGCTGTTTATGTGTCGTGAAGGCACGCTGAGCAGCTGTGACAGAGGTCCATAAGCCTAAAATATTTACCTTCCGGTCTTTATGGAAATGTTTGCTGACCTCTGCTTTAAGGATATAAATTTCTGTTTAATATAAAATACAGGGAATAGAAAAATAGTGACGTCAGAGTCCCAATTATATTTTTATGGATCCTTTAACAAACCCTTTCAATCCAAGGATACCAGTCGGGGCCCCAGGAACCATAGCATGCTGCTTGCCTGTGGGACTGAAGCTGAGGCCTCTGCCCTTCACCGGCAGGCTGGGCTGCCTTGGCCCATCCACTTTCTCCTGGGCTTTATGACAGAACATGCCTTGGAATGAAGGGCAGGGGTGCTGAGGGTCTGGGTGCCACCCGAGCTACTCAGAAAGGAACCAGGCTCAGCCCCTGCATTGATCCTTAGGTAGGACAAGAGTAGAAGTCCAGTTCCCCACTGCACTTTGACTAACAGGCCCACAGGCCGCACTCCTGACTCGAGTTTGCAGGGGACTCACCATGCCTGGCTCGCCGCTGTCCACTGCAGAGGTTTTGCGGGTTGGTTTGTTCTGCAGCCCTGTGGAAACTGCTATGAGAAAACAAGAGCTGAAGTCACTGCTGCCTGGCATGAGGCCAGAGCCCGCTCCCCAGAATTGGGGGTCTGGCATGGCTCAGAGCCAGAGGAGGACACATCCCAGCCCGAGGGATGACTCTGGGTAACAGCTGGAGGACTCAGATGCCAAAGAGGCCATTCCCCTGCTTGCAGAGAGAAAGCAGGCTGAGGGGACAGGAGACAGCCCACTGAGGCCCATACTTTGTGGGCCCTGCAGCGGCTGGCATGTCAGTGCCGGCCAGAAACACCAGAGATGTAAGACCTGGAGGAGCACATCTGACTTTGGAGGACCAATGGGAAGCACAGTGGGTTGAGAGCACGCAGCTGTGGGGTGGGGGGGGCAGAACCAACTCTGAGTGGAGGAGGAGTCGCTGCAAGCCTGAGGTACCCTCAGACTCCACAGAGGTGGAGGGACCTTCGACCCGTCTTTGTGAGGTCAGGGGACCGCAGCCCAGAGGAGGACAGTGACCTTCGGGAGGGGGTCAGTGACACACAGAAGTTGACCCAGGCCTGAAACTCTGAGCAGCAGTTTCTATCCCTGGCCCTACAACCACAGCCAGACTGTGACTTTGGAGAAGCCACCCTCTCTGAGATGCCGTTTCCACAAACGTAAAATAGACAAAATGATCCTCGTCTGCCATGGGTTGTTGTAGGATGAATTGTAATTATACGTTGTAATGATTCAGTGACAATTGAGACAGTGATAAATGCACCAAGCGCCTACTATGTACCAGTTGTGGCTATAGGCTGGAATATAGTAACACATTTTAAGTCACCCAGTGGTCTTTAAGGAGGGCGCTGTTATTAGCCCCCATGCCACAGGTGAGGACACTGAGTCCCTGAGTCACACAGGGAGTGGGGCCAGAATCCCAAACCACATGTGTCTGGCTCCAGAATATGCCATTTTCTCAGGTCTCCGATGTTTTGGGAACCCAGGTCATGTGTCTGCTGCCCCCACAGCCAGCAGGGAGAGGCCCATGTCTCCCTGTCAGTTTACAGGTGGCAAACTGTGAGGAGGGTGGGGAGGGTCAAGGGCACGGCCAAGCTCCTGACCTACTGGGAGGCTGGTTTTTATGATGATGGGCTCAGGAATCTTCCAGAAGCCATTATCTTCATCCCAGCAGGACTCCCGCCTTATCTTCTCCAGGTTGCTATAGTTACAGTCCCTGCGAATCAGGGGCTGCATCTGCTCTAGGAGCTGCTGGAAGAGCAGAGAGTCACGTTCCTGCCTGCGAATGGTGGCCAGGTAGTCAATCTTCTCCAGCTCAAATTCCGACTGCAGGTCTTTGATCTCCACCTCTGCGGCCCGAAGCTAGAAGCAAAGGAATGACACACAGTGAGCAGGAAAGACACCAAGACTTTTCACTATCCTCCCAGCCATGACCTATTCCTCCAGCTGCTCACCCTCTGGTCGCTGGTTCTGCCATCCGTCCAGCCTCATCACCAGCGCCCACCCGCTCTTCCGTGTATTCATTCACCTTTCCTGCCACCGCCCATCCTGACATCCATCCACTCCCTCGCTCACGCGTCCACCTCTCTGCCCAGCATTTAAATTAGTACCTACTGTGTCTATAACCATACAGAAAGCAGGAGCTCATTCACTGATTCTAGCAGGTTTTTAGTGGATTCCTTGGAATTTTCTCTATATAAAGATCATGTCATCTTTAAATAGAGATAATTTTACCCCTTTCTTTCTGATTCAGATCACGCTCTTGCCTAACTGCCCTTGCCAGAACCCTCAGACCAGAGGTGAACAGAAGCAGTGAGAGCAGATACCCCTTGCTTGTGTCTAACCTTAGGGGGAAATTGTCCAGCCTTTCACCACTCTATGCAGTGTTAGATGTCAGTCATTATAGATGCCCTTTGTTGGGCTGAGGAAGTTTCCTTATAGTCCTCATTTGTTGAATGTTTTTATCACAAATTTCAAACTTTTTCTATGTTGTTACGCATCTATTGAGATGATCGTGTGGGGTTTTTTTGGTCCTTTATTGATATATCTTAAATTTGGGGATGTTAAACCAATCATGCAGTCCTGGGATAAATTCTACTTCAGCATGGTGTAGCAACCCTTTCATATGTTGCTGCACTTGGCTTGCTAGTATTAGATAGAGCATTTTGTGGCTGTATTTATAGGAACATTCGTCTATAGCTTTATTGTTATGTCTTTGTCTAATTTAGACAACTGGCCCACGGATTGAGTTAAGAAATGTTCTCTTCTAGGTCACAATGATTTTTTTAAATACTTTTTTTTTAAGATTTATTTATTTATACATACAAGCTGGGGTACAGGCCAGAGGCGTGGGGTGGCGAGAGGGTTCACCAGAGACAGAGTGGGGAGTAGAACAGGCAGATCAGAAATACACTGCTGAGGGGAGCAGTGGGCAAGGCAGGAGAGGTCTGCCGCACCATGTGGGACTCTCCCTGGCCGGGCGTCGAACTCGCATTGCGCACTGCCGACAGCTCCACAGCGCAGCGCTCAACCACTGCGCCACCAGGGAGGCCCTAAATACTTTTTTTTTAAAGATTCATTTATTTATGCATACAAGCTGGGGTACAGACCAGAGGCATGAGGTGGCAAGAGGGTTCAACAGAGACAGCGGGGAGCAGAACAGATGGATCGACTGAAACACACTGCTGAGGGGAGCAGCGGGCGAGGCAGGAGAGGTCTGCTACGTCATGTGGGAATCTCCCCAGCCGGGCATCGAACTTGTGTCGCCACTGCCAACAGCTCCACAACACAGTGCTTAACCACTGCACCACCAGGGAGGCCCAGCTTCTACACTTTAAACAACGTGACTGGCACTATGGTGTGACGATATAAGCAAAAGAAATGAATAGAAAATCCAGGAGTACAGCTAAATGCCTATGGAAATTTAGTAATCAATAAAAGCAGCACAGAATGCAGTGGGGGACGGAAGGGCTTTTGGAAATGGTGCTGGGAGAGAGCACGCAGTGTGGACGAGACCGACTGGCCCCTCATGAGGATGCGTTCTTAGTGGATCCGAAGGTTATTTTTAAGATTTTAACAGGGGTGCAGGTCAGAGGTGAGGGGGAGTGAGAGGATCCACCAGAGACGGAGTGGGGAGCAGAACAGGCAGATCTACTGAAATACACTGCTGAGGGGAGCAGCGGGTGAGACAGGAGAGGTCTGCTGTGCCCTGTGGGTCAGCTCCCAGGCCAGGGATCAAACTCAGGTCACAGCGGTGATAGTGCTGAGATTTAACCCCTAGGCCACCAGGGAGGCCCCTGGATCTGAGATTTAAATGTAAAAGAAAATGAAGCCAGGCAAGTTCTAGAAGAAAACACGCATGAACTTGCCCAACTCAGACTCTATATGGCGCAGTAATAAAAATTTTGATCAACTTGACAAATTAATTTTTAAAATTTTATGCAACACAAATGCCACAGAGCAAAGTAAAAAGCCAAGTGAAAGTGGGAAAAAGATAAATCACAGACCTGAAGGGAATATCCCTAATGTAAATTATAATACTCCTGATATCGAGAACATCTATAAGTAGAGAAGGAAAGGAGCCAGCCCTCCAGGAGAGAAATCGGCAAAAAATGTGAACACTGGTTGGAGAGGGAAAAAAAACACCAATGTGCTAAACTGTGGAAAAGTGCTTAACTTTGCTCACAGGAAGAAAAATGCAAATTAAAACTACCATGAGATATACTACCAAACACGTTCTATGAAGCAAATATTACTCTAATACCAAAACAAGACAAAGACAAAACAAAAAAAGAAAACCACAGACCAATCTCCCTAATGAATACTGATGCAAAAATATTTAATAAAATCTTGGCCAATAGGATCCAACAATGCATCCATAAAATGATACACCACGACCAAGTGGGATTTATCCCAGGGGCACAAGGATGGTTCGACATCTGAAAATCAATCAATGTAATCCAACACATCAACAAAGAGAAAAATAAAGACCATATGATCATATCAATAGATGCTGAGAAAGCATTTGACAAAGTATAACACCCATTTATGATAAAAGCCCTTGAAATCCTTGGGATAGAAGGAACATACCTCAACATAATAAAAGCCATATACGACAAACCCACGGCAATATTATACTCAACAGTGAGAAGCTGAAGGCCTTTCCCCTAAGATCAGGCACAAGGCAAGGATGTCCACTCTCACCATTACTTTTCAATATAATACTGGAAGTCCTAGCCAGAGCAATTAGACAAGAGAAAGACACTCAAGGGATCCAAATAGGAAAGGAAGAAATTAAACTGTCTCTATTTGCAGACGATATGATAATATATATACAAAACCCTAAAAACTCCATAGGAAAACTACTCAAAATAATAGACCAGTTCAGTAAAGTAGCAGGATACAAAATCAACGCACAAAAGTCAGTAGCATTCCTCTATGCAAACACCCAATCTGAAGAAGAA
>PVIJ01011732.1:0-53215 GCA_004024925.1 Scalopus aquaticus
AGGTGGTATCTCATAGTTGTTTTGATTTGCATTTCCTTGATTATAAGTGATGTTGAGCATTTTTTCATGTATCTGTTGGCCATTTGCTTTTCTTCTTTGGAGAAGTGCCTTTTGAGCTCTTCTGCCCATTTTTTGATTGGGTTATTGGCTTTTTTTTTGGTGAGTTGTGTGAGTTCTTTGTAAATTTTTGTTATCAGTCAGGTTCACAAATCTTAAGGGGTATGTTACCACACCATATCCTTGACCAAAAATCACCCATAATCCTCCACCAATGGCCAATGCATCCACTGCCCCCCCCCTTTGCTTTCCACCCCCACCCTCTCCCTCCACTGTGTTATTTAAAGCTGTTAATATGGTAATGTGGTATTTAATAAATACAAACTAGTACAGTCAGGGTTAGTTTTTACCTAGTAACTGGAGAAACTATTAGCTTTTTGAAGAAGAAAATTTGCAATTTTTACTTCTTCAGTACCAAGAGAGGTCGAGGTTAGGGTCCTTTAGATTCAAACTTGAGATATTAATACATCGCTGTAGAAGAAAAGGTTGAAGGGAAGATTGTATTTTAAAGCCAGTTCTCATAAATTTGTGATAGCATGAAATATATCACAGCAAAATTATTTTTTCACATTTGAATACAATTTGTAAAGGCTCATTGAGCAAAATATTTTAACTGGATGCTGCAATTAAAATAATTTACAGGCTTTGCCTGATTTAAGACTACACTAATGCAAGGTCATTAATTCTTATAATTATGTTCAATGCCATTTTTTATTGCAAAAGAGAATACATATAGCACATGATTGTATGCAATTATTCTTTAAATTACTATGTAGAACATTACACCAATGAGAGGCTGATGTTTTCTATTACTTATATAATGAAGAGGGTAACAGAAATAGTTTGAAATATGAAATAAATCAAGAAGTTGTATATTTAAAATAGTTGTATTTTTAAAAAAATATGTATTTATGCATACAAGCTGGAGTGTAGACCAGAGGTGTGGGGTGGTGAGAGGATTCACCGAGACAGAGTGAGGAGCAGAGCAGGCGGACCCACTGAAATACACTGCTGAGGGGAGCAGCGGGCAATGCAGGAGAGGTCTGCTGTGCCATGTGGGAATCTCCCTGGCTGGGGATCGAACTCGTGCTGCATATAGCCTCATAGTGCTGCGCTTAACCTGTTGCGCCACCAGAGAGGCCCAGAAATAGTTGTGCTTTTAATTGTGTTTTCTGTGTATTATGCTAGGTAGGAAGCACTCGGTACTGACTTAGGGTATACAGGGATAGCATGGTTAAAATTATTACAGGGCCTCCCTGTTGGCGCAGTGGTTGAGAGCGGGGCTGTGGAGCTGTCGGCAGCGTGCAATGCGAGTTCCACGCCCAGCCGGCGAGAATCCCACATGGTGCCGCAGACCTCTCCTGCCTCGCCCGCTGCTCCCCTCAGCAGTGTATTTCTGATCTGCCTCTTCTGCTCCCCACTCTGTCTCTGGTGAACCCTCTCGCCACCCCACGCCTCTGGCCTGTACCCCAGCTTGTATGTATAAATAAATAAATCTTTAAAAATAAATAAATAGAATTATTACATTAATCAGAACAGGGGAACAATGCATCATAGTTTAGTTGAAGGAAGAGTTGAAATCTTAGATACTAAAACAACTCAGACATGCTAGCTCACAGCTCTATGGGTCAGAAATCCTGGTAGACTGACTGGTTTCAGGTATCACAAAACAAAAAAGAAGTGTTGGCCTGTCTGGGCTCTGAAAGAGCAAATATTTTTCAAATGTTTGCAGAAGTCTTGCAGCTTTTTCTGATGAGGTCCCTGAGTTATTGTTGCAAGCTATTATTGTGTTACTCTCAGTTCTTAAGGCCAGCAGCAACCCTGGTCATTTTGTGCCCTCCATTTTCAAGCCAGCAATGGTGTGGTAAGTCCTCTCATGCTTTGAGTCTCTAAATTCTCTTCTGCTGAGTTACTTGGATTCCAGTGTTTAAAGATTCCTGTGATTTGCTTGTGTTACTGAGCGATGGGCTTGTTACTCAGTGTTCATGGGGGTTGATAGCATGACACTAGCTTTTGAGGAAAGAAAAAAAAGCTTTATGGTAATTTGATTGGTAGGGAGGCAAGAGAAAAAGGTCAAAAGGAAATGAGGGTATGTAGGTTTTAGAGGGTTGGAGTTCAGAACAAAGTAGTTAACGTTTATTGGTTAAAAAGTGGGCTAGGGGCAAAGGTGTATGTATGTGGCCCAAGTTCATTGACTCATTACAGGGTTGTCCATACACAGAGGAGTATGAAGAGGGTGTGTGTGTGTGTGTATACATATATGTATGTATTTACATATATGGAGTTTTGCATTTCTGTTGATGATTCTAGGAATTAGGGAACAGACAGTTCATAGCGGGGACAAAGTAAACAAACCAGTTTCAAGTGACTTCAGTAGGATCACAGTGATTCAATAAGTAATGTCTTCAATATCCTTTATATTTAATTATGTAAAACTCATTTCCTTTGGCAAGTGTGACTTTCCATGTAGTCTGATTTCATAACATTAAAACTTTCCATGCAGTCTGACAGGCATAGTGTAGAGACTTTTAGAAGTAGGTCATCTCAAGATGTGGCTATAGGATGCCTATTAACTTTAGGCAGTGAACCTTAAATCCTATTTTTCCCAACTAACATTCTCATAAAGGCTAGAATTAGGTAGTTTCCCTTAAAAGACTCTAATAAGGACCTAAAATTGCCATAACATTTGTGTTATATATAAAAAGATTTGTCTACTTCTCACATTAGGTAAACAGAAGATGAGCTTGAGCACCGATTATTTTTGTCTTCATTTTTCAAGAAAATTATGTAGGTACTGCCCCTCAAATATCAGGTGAACTGAAAATAATGCCTTGCATAAATTCATGTATGTAAAGTACTTCGAAATTGGTTAATATTTTACTTGAAATTATGAAGATGCCTCATTTTCATTCTTTCTAATGTACTTCAGTTGCTGAGAGAATTTAATATGCTGGATGATTTTGCTGGCCTTTTGGCAAATCAGGCATATCTTGAATGTAATGATAATCCCTACCCAGCAGGTATTTCTAAGTGAACACAAACAAAATTAACTGTGTGCAAATGTTCACATAATTATGGTTTGACATAATGTGAGATAAGACACTTTATTTTCCTTATTATCAATAGGCAGATTGCAGGCTAATTTACTCATCCCAAAGTCATAAACAGCTATTTTTTTTAAAGCACAAAAACAGCCAAATCTATGTTTGAGGACATACCTCTACACATTCTGAAAGGAAATCCATAGTTTTTAATTCTTATTTTCTTTCATATATTAATAATATGTTTTGAAATATTTCTTTTTTAAAATATCTATTGCCATCCATATTTTGTTAGTCTTCTATTTATCTTTTTTAAATAATAAGGAACCAATTAAGTATTTCCTGTGAAGACACATCAACAAATTTATATAATTTTCAATATTTTCTGATACCCTTAATCTCATGAATCATAGAATATGTTTGAAAACAAAAGCTATCGACTTCTACAACTTATTATTTGTATTTGTAAACTACAAAGTCTCCAATATTGATCAATTCCATAATGAATAAATACAAAATATTAAATTCCTAGGCCTCAACCACCCCACAAGTTACCATCTGGTAGTTATAAGTAGAGAATTTTAACATAAGTTCTCTATGAACTGGATGCTTGTGTTTTGTAAAATAAATCATGAGAAGAGCCCACAAATGTTAATCCAGGGCCTCCCTGGTGGCGAAACGGGTTGAGTATGAAGCTGTCCAGAGCTGCTGCAGCACGAGTTCGATGCCTGGCCAGGGAGATTCCCACATGGCGCAGCAGACCTCTCCTGTCTCCCCACTGCTCCCCTCAGCAGTGTGTTTCCATAGATCCACCTATTCTGCTTCCCACTCTGTCTCTGGTGAACCCTCTCACCATCCCACACCTCTGGCCTATGCATAAATAATCTTTTTAAAAAAAAGAAATGTTAATCCAAGCAAACTTGTTAGAGTCTCATCTTTCCACTGACAAATGGGCTTCATTTTTCCTTTCTTCCTTCAAATTACAAAAGTATCCTTCAGAGATTTGGGTTAAATTCTGCCTCTGGTCATACATTGCTGTGATGTGTAGGGAACAGTTTCACTGGAGTAACAACTTTATTTGCAGAGGTAATTTTATGTTTTAAAAATGTTAATTTCTTACTCACGTATGCCTGGCTGTCTGGACATTGCCAAATATGGCATGGATGATACAGGATTTTGATAGGGAGTCTGCTATTTGAAATCCATTGCTACCATACTCCTCTCTGTCTATTAAAAATCTTCAAGCACACTAGGGTCTGATTAATTTCTGTGTGTTTGTGGGTGGTGTGGACCCTTGGAATGGGCAAGGTGGAATTTTTTCCTTAACATTTGGGATTCCTGAGCCTCCCTCAGTTTGGCTCAGCCTCAGTTTTGATTCCCTGGCTGAGCCTCCTGGTAATAGGATCTGAAAGAAGATCATAAATTAATGGTTTCCTGACTTAAGTTTGGGGATATATTTCTGGAATTTCAATATTTGACTGTTTCTGGATGATAAAAAAAAATAATACCTCTGATAAATTAGCAGTTTTATTTGGGGATAGAAGATAGAGCACATTTCCCTTTCCATTTTCCCAAATGTGGTATCCCCAGCCCTCTACTGTCAGGGATATCGTCTTGATGCTCAGAGTTTCTGCTTATCAGCTAAGCATAGAGTTATACAGGGGGCCTCACACCCAAGAGCCAAAGTCCTGGTATGAGGAACATACTGGGAAATAATATCTGCTGAAAACAGCTGGCAGATATTAGAGTAGAGGTAATATGCTTACACTGGCAGGAATAATGGACCCCCCCAGGCAATAGCCCCTGGTCACTCCACCCTAACTCACATCTCCAATAAATGCTTCCCCCAGGCTTGTACATTCCCTATTTACTTGCCCCACCTTGTGCTCAATGGTAGTAAATACTAGTCTGCCTTTGGATGGGGCTGCATATCACTTCCAGTGTAGCCCCTCTAGGGCTACATTGGTCCCTGTGACTCTGAGTAATCTTTTCCTCATCCCCCGCTGCTTCCAATACTGCTGCCCTGCAAGGCTACACCCAAACCCACTAGTTTAAGATACACTTTCAATTAAAAATGCTGTCATTTTTCAATACAAATATATTTTCAAACTAAGGTATATACATAGTTCAATTCACATTCAATTCACAACGCATAATTGAGAGTCAGGTTGATAATTTGCAGTGAATACACGGGAAATCGCTATGCTTGTTAGCCATAGAAAGTCCATTTATAGTTGAGAGGTGGAAAAGTAACCTCATAAATATGGGATATAGTGATTGATCACTTTCTGGTCTATTTGCAAAATATAGTGAAGGGGAGCAGAATATGCCGACACAAAACATGTCTCTGGCACAAGTATTTTTATGACTTGGTTATTTTTAAGAAACAGCAGATTTAGGGATGGTTCTGGAAACCAAGTAGAAGTTAATCTTTTGTAAGGGATATTTACAAATTTTCATAAGGGTATTTTCCTCTCTACTGCAGGTAGAGGAAAATGACCAGTCTCTAGAAACTGTTATCAATGGAAGACAAAGACTTAACTCTGCATAAAAAACATATCCTCATTTACTGTGCTTTGCCTGATAATCTTCCATAAGTGGGTCACCCCATCCATATTTTTGGTCTTTAGCTAAAGATAATATTTATTTATTTTTTTAAAGATTTATTTTTTATTTATACATACAAGCTGGGGTACAGGCCAGAGGCGTGGGGCGGCGAGAGGGTTCACCAGAGACAGAGTGGGGAGCAGAACAGGCAGATCAGAAATACACTGCTGAGGGGAGCAGCAGTCGAGGCAGGAGAGGTCTGCCGCGCCCTGTGGGAATCTCCCCGGCCGAGTGTCGAACTCTCCTCGCTGCTGCCAACAGCGCCACAGCGCAGCACTCAACCGCTGCGCCACCGGGGAGGCCCCTAAAGATAATAGTTAAGGCTTGGCCTTTTCCAGGTATGTCCCTTGCATACAGGAGGCGTATGTTGGGGCACAAAAGGTAATCATCTTGTAGTACCTCTTTTGGATAATTAACACTGCAATGAACATCCAGCCCTGGACATTGTCTGCTGTGAGCTGATTGCCTGAAGCTTGTCTGAGTGGTTCTTACCCCATCCCTTTACTGCCAACTTAATCGTATGCTAGGAATACTATCTTTAGGAATACATGCCAACTAAATTGCATATTATTTTTTTAAAGATTTATTTATTCATGAATACAAACTGGGGTATAGGCCAGAGGAGTGTGGGGTGAGAGTATTCACCAGAGACACAGTGGGGAGCAGAACAGGTGGATCTACTGAAATACACTGCTGAAGGGAGCAGCAGGTGAGACAGGAGAAGTCTGCTGCGCCATGTGGGAATCTCTCTGGCCAGGTATAGAACTCATGCTGCAGTGGCTCTGGATAGCTTCATAGTGCTACAACTTAACCGTTGCACCACCAGGGAGGCCCTAAATTGTATATTATTTGAATTTCCCCAGATAAACCATTGGAATTCTATTCCATGGGCTTGAGTTGTAAGTGAAAACTCTCCACACAGGTGAAAGCACATTGAGATACAAACACTGTATTACAAATCAAAATACCAAAGTAACTCCTATTAAAATTTCTCTGTCACTTGATTCTTTTATACTCAAATATAATATCTCTCTATGTAATATAATTTCCTTAGTGCTGTCCCAAATAAAAAATTTACTATCACTGGGTTTTAAAATTTGCTAATATCTTATAATGCTATATCATGAACATCTTTTCATATCTCTACACATTTTTCCACATCATTCTGATGGGTATATAATGCATGAATAGGTCATAATTTATATAATAATTGATATAATCTCCTCTTGTAAATTCTCTTATAAATATCTTTGAACATATGTATTTCTTAAATGACTAAGTCTACCTTAAATTGTTTGAAAATGAATCACTCATTCAGTGAGCACAACATGTTTTAAAGGTTTTTAGCAAATATTATCAAATTTACATTCAGAATAGGCATGTTATATATTCTCAAATATGGAAAAAGTCATTTAGCGTTTTCCACTGAATACATAAAAAATGCTATCCTACTTGGTTCTTTGGTTTATTGGCTACTAATTAGATTCAACAATGCCTTATGCTTTCTTGTTTTGTAACAGGGTATTTTTTTCCTAATGATAAATTAATTATCTTCAACATACCAGTTGAGCAACTCATTGTAGCTTTGAAATATTGTTCTATTTATTTAATGATTATATGCATATAATTTAGCATGTTTCTGACTTTAAATGTCATATTTATTTGTCATTTCATCTTTGACTTGGTGTCTTCTTTTAATAATTAAAATAGTAATTAAAAAGTTCCTTAATAAGTTTAATATGTAGTTTTCAAATCTTACATCATCATTTTTTCTTTTCTCTAGAGGGTAAAACTTGAGATAAGACAAAAATGATGTTACTTTCTCTTGGAGGTACAAACACCCTACTAGGTACAAACACCCTACTAAAGATGGTGATGAAAGAAAAGGAAGTGAGTTATGGAAGGGGATAAATTAAGACAACACAATGTGTTTCGTGAAAAGCCTAAAAGAACCCAACAGAAATTTTGTGGGCATGTTTACTCAACACACAAGTACCTTTAGGGTTTAAATTTATGGAAGTGACTGAGTGAAAGTAGAAATTAATGCCAAGATGATGAGGCAGTAACTTTGTTGCCAGTTTGTGGCAGGAATACTATGAGGGACATAGCAGTCATTGAGCCTGTTTGCAAGGCAAGACTCTGCTACTTGAGCAGAAGTTCTTGACCATTTATTGAAAGCACACAGGCTATTAAAAGCTGATCATGAGACTATGATATGAGGAACACAGTCCAGCGGGTAGGATTGGAATGGGGGAAAAAGTTTTATGAGGGACAGGGAAAGGGACATCGTAACCATATGTCAAGAGACGTTTGTGTCAGCGAAGTATTTGATGTTATCATGGGCAGAGTTATCATAGGGATGTGACGATGCTTTGTCAAACCAGTCACAGACTGACATTTGAGAAATAAACAGACAGCATCAGGGAACCCAAAATATATATCCAGCATAAAGTCTAAATATTGCTGACCATTGAGGACAAACACCTAACACATTAAGAATATTTTTAGTCATGTCAATATTATTCTCATTCATTTTTATCTTTAAATAGTATTAATCATGCATAAGCAAAATTATTTTAATGCATTAAAAAGAGATAAAAATAAAGAACCAGACTTCTGATTTCAGTTATTTCCCTGCCAACCTCCTATATTGGCAAGATAATTAATAATTTTACCCAAAGATGAAAAATAATTTAAACAAGATTTTAAAAAACTTTAAAAAGTCTACATTTATGAGTTTGTCCACCTTCTCAAAATTCAACTCTTTCATGTAGAGATACAAGTTATTTTAATTGTCATTTAAAAGAAGTATAGACATAATACTTAGAATAATTACTTACCAAGAGACAATTTATTTATTCAAATGTTTTATGTATGAGTCTATCATTGCAGAAAATCTAGTTTTCTACATTTATAAAGTAAGGCACCTGTTTGCCCTGAAGGAATATGTAACCTTTCTTATTCTTTCTCTATGTTATGATATACATGCCCATAGTTTTTTGAAATTTGAGAACAAAATTAGAACAACATGTAAGAAATACATGCAGACTTAATTTTAGGTACTCTTAATACTTTACATATTTTAGAGTTCATATGTGGGAATCTACACTGTTTATTTACTTCCTGGTTTCCTTCACTAAAGTTACTATTTCTGTACATCAGAATGGAGAACTTATATAGAAACTATATCTGTCTGACAAATTTACCCTATAGATTGATTATCCAACTTGATTAAATTACATGAGTTATCACAATGATTATCATCATAACTTCTGACTCAAGAGAAATATAATTTTTAAAATATACTTTTCTTGTATGAAAGCAGAGTTTTTGTTTAATACTACCATTTTAATTATAGTGATGTTTTGTTACAGTTGACAAGTCATTTCTCTAAACCAGTTCTATTTGTATTAGTTCTATTTATGTTATTAATGCTATACATTTTAAGTCAGTACTCTTATTTGCTAAGATTGGTCTATTTCTAACAGTATCTATCATTGTTTAAGTCTATTGGGGTGCTAAAAATTTATGAATTTATATTATAGTGGTTTCTTTTGCCAACAGATAATTCTTAATGTGATGCTTTGTTAACTATCATCAAGTCAGGTTTATGCTCTCTTGTTTCAAGAACAATTTGTTGTTGTTGGAAAACAATATATCATAACAGATTACATTTATCTTATATATAAAGTTATAATTACTGGGGATGATGTTATAGAGATTCTGTAAGTGTGATATTCATTGAAGTTTCTAACATGGTAATGTATTTAACCATGTGTGTGACTTGCCATAAATACATGTCCTATAATTATAAAGACAATATTAAAACCTATGAAAAGGAATTTGAAGACTAGAGGGAGTAAAATTGTAATAATTAATGTTAAACAAATATTCATGTATTTCCAGCTCTTTGATTTCTGAACATATAATAGAATTATAATTCCTAACTCCCAGATGAGTTGGGTATATTCCCATGATTAATTATGATTAAAAGTTATGGATGGATTGGGCATTTACTAGACAATCAAGACCTCCTAGAGATTTATTTTCTTCTATCAGAATAACTGGGAGAATTTGTGAGATACTGGCAACTACATAAGTGAATTCTTGAAATGACTGCATTGAGAACTACCAAGCCATCACCCTAAGCAATGGATGGATATGTTGCCTGAGCAAGAAATAAACTCGAATCATGCTAAGACTATTTACCTCAAAACAACCTGCCAGTTATTTTGCAGGCAAAAATGTGTGTATTCAGAAACAGTAACAAAAAACAATAGAGGAAGTGAAATCACATGGCAAACCAGGAGCACACACTTCCTAAAATAAGATAAAATTTTCATTTATTCAAAGTAATAAATGTTGAGAGGGTAAAGAGTCCATTGGAAGACAGTGGGAAGTGAAGAGTGCTTTCCATTTGTTTATCACCCTTTCTCTCATTGGCTGAGCTGTTACTAAGCAGGAAGAACCCTCTTCCTTCCTTGGCCTGGCACTATAAACCAGCCTCATTTCCTCTTGGAAAAGCAAAGAATTTCTTTTCCAGTGGGAATCTCTAGGAATGTTGAGTGCACATGTAGGAAAACTCTCCTCCAGTCTCCTGACCTCATTTAAATGGAGTTTCTTTATTAATTCTCACAAGACTGAGTTCTTTTATTCAGAGATTGCTTATTATTGATGAACAACCGTTCTTATCCTGACTTATATGACAATATACACCTTTTCCATATTCACATCCCTGAAAAATTGTTCAGAATTCACCGTGGTAGTCTTAAGTCCCCAAAACAGAACTCGAAGCTCCTCATTTACCTAACAAAATATTACTCACTTTTTGTGTTTGTGGTGGAGATAATGTGTTTACCCCCTTATATTCCAAAATAATAAAGAGATGGATTTGGCGCCTCTGCACTTAATTTAGGAAAAATATAGAATAAAAAACATTATATGGATTAGGATACTATTGCCAAATATAAAACAAATCAAATAAATCCAGATAAAATTATGATGATGTTAATAAAATTAGCAAAAATGTATATTTATTGAATATATGTACCTATCACTGTATTATGTGATTTATATGCTGTATCACATATAATAGAGTAATCTTGTCACATGAGTACTATATCATCCCCATTTTTCAGATATAAAACAAAGGTTTAGAGAGGAATTATGAACTGAATTGTTTCCCCCTCAAATCCATATGTTGAGATTCTATCTCCCAGTACTGCAGAATGTAACCACATTTGGACTTAAGAGCTTTAAAAAAGTGACCAACTTAAAATGAGACAGTGAGGGCTCTGTCCAGTCCAACATGACTGGTGTCTTATAAGAAAAAAGAGACACTGGGATGTTTATTCCAAGTGAAACCATGTGAGAACACAGAGAAAAATTTGCCATCCCCTAATTCAAAGGATGGAGGAGAAACCAAACCTGTGCACACTTTCATCTTGGACTCTGTCTTCCAGAATGTCAAGAAAATAGATTTCTGTCATTTAAGTCACCCAGTCTGTGGTATTTTGTTTTGGCAGTGCCAGCAGTGCTAGCTAGTTTCAAAACAAGTCACAAAAAACCATGAGTGTCAGAAGCAGTGTTTACATCAAGAGATGTAACATCAGAGTTTACACTTGTATCCCCAACACTCATTGCTGCTTGAGTACTTCCTTGTTGTAGCAACATTTCTTTTTGTTATGTGCTTTGTTTCTGTAACAATTATTGTTCAACAATAAAATTACCATAAGCCTATTTCCCCATATTACAATTTCAATTTAAATCACAAATTCACTCCCAAACATCTGTTGAGAACACATTGGTCATCTGAATTAAAATGACTTAAGTAACACAGTTTATTTGGGATGAAATCATTTGACTTGCTCTTGGGATGGATAAAATTTCCTCTGATGGGAGAAGTAAATTGCTGAAATTCAAACAGCAAACTTGGAAAAATTCCAAAGATGATTAAATTTTATAACAATTTATGTAATTCAGGGCATTCATTATTTTGTTTGAGCCACGATGCTACTCTGGGATCCAAACTGCTTTTCATCACCAAACTTCAGATGACCAAGTTAGTAGCTTGACTAGTAATTAAATAGCTTCTTATATTTAGGGTCATTGTTTTATTCCCTGTCAAGAGTTACCAAATGCTCAATAATTTGAAAATCTCTGGTCCCATAAAATATCATTAATAAAGTATATTCTGAAGCTCAGTTGGCAATTATAAATATTTCAAATTTATATTCTAATTTTACATCACCAATGGCTACATGCTATTAAATCCATTTGAATTATCTGCCCCTTAAGGTACATTAGGCAATTTGATTTCCCAGACTGAGGAAGGGATTGTGGGGAGGGAGGTAGATGTGGGAATTGGAGACTGCTATTGACTTCTATATACTTCTATTGTGTTAAAGCTAGATATGTTGTTCAGCATCCTATAATGCACAGGAATTCTCATGACAAAGCATTACATAATCTAAATCTGGTATATATCCTTAAATTCTTTCTAGTAATTGCACTTACACATATACACGTGGATACTCTGCTGGATGTCTAGATTTGCAGAACTGTCATGCACATAGTAGGTACATTATATCTTTTTTTTTTTGCATTATAGCTTTGTAAATTTTACTCAGTCATAAAAATTGTTAAGATTGATAAAATCAAACTATTAAAATGTAATAAATTCCTCTTTAGAAAAAAATAAGAGTTCAATTTGTAAAACAGTCAAACCCTTTAGTTGTTCAATGAAGCAAAATATCTGAATAGGTGTATTAATATTTTTTAAATAAAAAAGTCAGCTTTGCTTCTGACTTTTCTTTGTAGTTCTGAATATGTCCACTTTATGAGTCATAGTAGATCATTTCTGCCTTGTCAATTGTTCTAATGCTATTTCATTCTGTGGTTGGAAAGCCTGGATTTCACAGTCTTTATCAATAACCTTCTCCACCTCGAGAACTTGTGAGAGAGATGACAGACATATGAGAGTGTTGAATTGCAATGAACGAGAGAAGGATGCATGGTGAATAAGTGAATGGAAATAGAAAGAGCAGAGAGTTATTTTTGGATATGATGGATGTTCCTGTTATATTACATGTGCTTTCCAATAGCAAACTAATAAAGCTTAGTTCAAGAAACCTACACATACAAAATTCTCACACTTTTATTCTTAAAATTTTAGCTGCAAGACTGTAACTAGCTGCTGTAAAATTCAGCAAGACATTAACTTTCTTATTCATGCTTCTGTCTTGTTTCTTTGCAATGCAATGAATTACAATTATTTCTTTTCATTCTTATCAACATACCAGGGCAATATGTACTGAATTTCACTGATAGGAAAGCTTCTACTTTTTATTAACAGAATTTTAGACAAACAAAATTATGGACTTTTAAGTACTTATCATAACTTTATACATTTTTAATTTGCTGTATTATACAAATTGTTCATGTCCCACACTTGCAAGAACAAGAAACAGAAAAAACAGAGTAAGACAGGAAGGAAAGAAGAAAAATAGGAAGGAAGACAGAAAAAGTAGGAAGGAAGGGAGGGAGGGTGGGAAGTAGACATTAGAAAAAAATATATTTAATAAGAAATAAGGCAACAGAAGTAAAATTTTTTAAAAGATTTTCAGTCATAGTAATGTGGAGTACCGTGAGGTACTACAGTAATATGAGGTGGATAGTGTGATGTTGACTCTGAAATTGACTTTTTTCCCCAAATACTAGCATTTCAACATTTTAACTGCTGTCCAAAAAAAAAAAAAAAAAAAAAAAACCCTCAAGTACCGCAGTTTTTTGCAGCAGTCACAGCTTTCTATGTGTCACTAAATCCACTTGACTGCAATTCAGTTGTCTGACAGTTTCTCCTGATGGTTACTGCCTGCCAAATGTGAAATGGAGGAAGATCAGGAGTAGTTTTTTCCTGTCTATCATGAAAAGAAAAATATGAGGACAAAATTGGACGTTTTCCATGAAGATATTTAATTTAAAAGTAGTTGTTTTTAATTAAACATTTTTTACATAAATAATGTCATTTAATGTAAAAGTAGTGATAATTATCTGCTCTGACACATGCACCATTTGAAAATATTAAAATGTCTTGTGTATGTTGATGTGCTGTTATTTTGCTGTCCTTGTACAACACGCAGATTGCAAACCTGTATTGATTCTTATAACTGTTTTGAAAAATTATAGTTTGTGATATTCAATAGTCTAGTAGACCAAGAGTTGCATTAGTGAAATATGCCATTTTACTAGATAGCACCTCTTTTTTGTCTCAATTACATACCATGTGTGAGTCTGATTGTATTTGAATAGGTTTATTCAGCCATTAGAGTTCTAAGGCTATTACCCAATTTTGTAGTGCTCATTTTTAATACAGTACAAATGAAAGCAAAAGAGAAAAATGGACCCATTATAATTTTAGTCTGCTCATTAATGCATGCTCATAATATAATTAGTATTCTGAACAGTATTCATTAAGTAGATGCTTGATATTATGGGTTCAGATTTGTGTTAACATATGAAAAGAACTTTATAAATAATAATAATAAGTAAAATTTAGAGAAAATAAAAATTTTACTGAAGCATTCATAAAATATAACTTGAACTTCTCCAAGATGTTTATTTCTTATATTACTCTCACCACTCTAATTACTGCTTTAATTTCTTATTGATTATTTGAACTATATTTTAGCTACTTGTCAGATTTTTAAAAAGATTTTTTTTAATTATGTATTGTCTCCATTATATAAAATCAACCAAAGATGGTCTCTGTGTATTGATTCCTCCTTGATTTCTTCACTGCAGGTTAAAACTCTTTAGCTTCAAAGCCCACTGGTGCCAAACTAAAATTTTTATACTTGCAAGTCTTTCAAAACAGTCTAAATAAACATATGTTTAGCCATGGAAGACTGTCTGTTTTGCAGAACTATGAAAATCTCACCCACTATCTGTCAGCTATTGATAAGATAGAATCTTGTATAAGAACCTAAGCAGTCACTGACTCTCAGGGTTCTGCTGTCTGAAGACTCCCTGCTATGCTTTTTAGCACAGGACCCCGATTTCTGGCTTCCCTCTTCCCTAGAACTACCTTTCCCTTGTGAAAAGTTGACATTTGTGAAGTTTGAAAAATGAAGCCAGTGAGTCATTAAAGCGAATTTATATTACCTACATCCATGAACTGGCCCAAAGGTCTCTGAGCAGCCCAATGGCAGTTGTTTTTAGAAACCATCAAGCGAGTATTTGTTTGAGAAGTCATCTGGATAGCACTGATGTTATGGACTTTTAGCTGAAGGGTATTTTCATTTTTTCTAGAGATTCAGTAACCAATTTTGTATAGCCAAGGATAGGTTATGCTTGTTAACACTTATCAATTCTTTCTTCCTTTTTTTTTTAAACAATTATCTTCCTTTCTTCCCATAAACAAACAAACAAAATAACACCTGACTTTTCTAGAATTCTAGGGAGTGCATTTTGGGTTTTCTACTTGGACTTTTATAACATGAATTTCAATTTTTTTTGATCCCAAATAATACCTGTGCTTTATCTTTTTTATTGTCTCTTGAGTTTTTAGGTTAACACATACTAACTCTTCTGTATGGGGCCCCTCAGATTTAGCACTGGAATAGTCTCAAGCTACGTGGGATTTCTCCTCCCAATCAAACTTCTCCAAACTGTTACCAGAAAAGCTTGTTGTAGGCTATTGCCTCTGTGATCAGAACTTTTTTGTTGTTCAGTCCTCAAGTCCATTGAGCTCACCACTCCTCATTTACATAAATGTGATTAGGGAAAGTAAAATCACCTTGTTAAACATGAGGAGGCAGTAAAACAAAAAGTTAGACCTTTTATTCGATTTTTTAAATATCTAAACCTCACATGGCATGGATTTACAAAATTCAAAAAAAGTGTAAACAATAAAATAATGAGCTAATTGGAGACTTGTGTTAGATGAGTCTCAGTAACAGAATATAAATGCATGTATTTATAAATAAATAAATGTATTTATGCATGAAGATGTGGTACAATGATGATTCCCAAATGAGTAATTTAATCTCAACACTAGATTTGAGTTTAGATATTCAACTTTCTATCACATATCCCCACTCCTATGTCTAGAAGACATTTCAAACTTGAGATACCAGGAATTGAATCCCTGATTTTCACCCCTTTTCAGTAAGGTTTATTTTTGTAGTGTGAATAATTATTGAGAATTATAATTAGCTTAAGCCAAGATATTTCTGTTAATTCTTGAATCTTCTCTAACAATGCACTTCTAACCCATTAGCCAATCTTATTTATATTATATTCAAAAGACATTGTAAAGAGGATGAAAAGACAGCCTCAGATGGGGAGAGAACATTATCAAAACACATGTCTGATAAAGCATGTGTAACCAAAGTATACAAGAAAAACTTAAAATTCATCAAAAAGGAAACACCACACAATTAAGATTGTCATACACCCATCATTCATCTCATCTCACCTGTAACTCAAGAGAAACAATATTTACAAGCCATCATCATATATAGTTTGTCTATGGAAAACCTATTTATGGAGCAGTATTGGAAATTTTCCAAACTAAAGGGAACAAAAACTCTGTACAGATTAGCAGAACTTAACAATGGTAAGCCTATAATTGACGCCAACATATTTTTACTTAGAAGTTTTTTTAGACACTTAAATTTGTGCTTGTAAAATACAAACCGTAGGAAAAAAAGGAAAAGGAATTAACTCTCTTTTTAAGATCAATTACTTATCCTTAGGTTTGTCTTGTTTCTTTAAAGACAGTCACCTGGCAGCTCCAGAATTAGATGTCTAAATATTTAATATAACTTGTCAGCCCCTGGTTTGTACCTTGAAACGATGGCATCTGTTAGACACTGAAGGTGGTTAAATTGACATGATTTCAATCCCACTAGAACTCTCTTAACAAATCCTGATTATGAATTCTGAAATGCTGACGTAGTCTTGTGATTCCCAGAAGTGCTACTTAATTGACTGATCAACCTACTTTACCATATATTTCTGTGTAGTGTCCTGCAGTAAGTCAGTCACTGGAGATTTTCACACGCATGTGTTCATGTTTGTCCCACACACTTAACTGCATATCACAATAGTTACTAAGCTTCAAATGAATTTATTAAATAAGATTCACAATTTAGTAGCATCACCAGTAAATTTGAACAACATCTCATGGATCATGTGATGAAGTAAAACGTAATTAGCAGTAAAATTGACTGGTATTAAGGATTATATGGTATCCAAACTACTGTATATTTTGAGGGTGCTTTAAATGAGTCAACTGAGAAGTATTTATAAGTTGCAATCTGTATCTTTAATTGTACATGCTACATAATGAAAGTTGCATTGCAGTGACAGCACGCATATGAAATAACGAGATACAACAGATGATGCCTCCAAAATATTTCACTCATTTAACCTGTTCGTGCTAACTTTACTTTCACTGTCCTATTTCAATTATTTATGCAGTCTATTTTAACAGCCTCTGAACTGGTATCCTTATTCCACTCGTACCCTCTTAAATGTCTTTAATATACAAGTACCTAATGGTCAAAGTTAAATACATTCTATTGCTACCCATTATTTATAAAAAGGAATCGAAGCTTCTTACAATAACATATAATAGATAATATGGAGAGCTGTCTTTCTAAATCTATTGCATTTGTTAATCTATTAAAGTATAAAATACTTGAGCTCTGCAATTTGGATTCAAATTCAGCCACTTGAATATGTAATCTGTACCACTGGCTGGTAATCTATATTACCCAGGGATCCTATAAGATATATCTCAGTTTAGCTCTCTGGTTTTCTTATCCCATTAAAGACAGATGGTAAAGAGCACCAGAACAAGCCTACACTTGGACAACAGCTGATTTATTGACTTGAGGATGCAATGGAAGGCACTGCAGAGAATTTGTGGGTGCTGCTCTGTGAGGAGTAAGGTTTGTAAGGTTTTGCATAACGGCCAAAGGACTATGAGAAGAGTTGAAGTAAAGTGGATGACTTTGAAGTTGGTGAATGGTTAGAGGCAAGATTAAGAGAAGCAGAGTAATCAAAACTGGGTGTCGTGATGAGACAAAGGTGGCATGGAATTGATGGAATAACAATAAGGGATTAAGGTGTCACCTGGGAGGAAGCAGTAGTCTCTGGAGCTCTGGTTGTTGTGGCATTGCACAGATGCTGTTGGAATTGGGAAGTAGGGATGTGTTCTCTCAGTATGGCAGCTGCGAGATTTCCACTCTTCAAACCTAGTTTCTGAGAGGGTTCCATGATTCCAGTGTTAGTACCCACAATGCTCTTCGTCAGGAATGCTCCACTCTGCCTCCCCTTCACTCATATCTGCTCATCCATTGAGAATCAAATCCCACTCTCCCTTCCTCCGGAAAAGCTTTCTTGACCTGATAGGGGCTTGACCCCGTCTACTTGCCTGTTCCCTAAGTGTATGTTTTCTTTATTGGTCTATAGGTGTGTCTCCTCCCAGATGGAACCAATGGAAAACAGGAATACAATTTTCTTCTGGTGGTTTCCCCCACACTTTAGAAAGAGTCACAATAATACTAGTTTAAATGAAAAAAAATGACTGTGTAAATGAATTTTAGCTAAACAAACAAATAAATGAAAAGCCTTCATGGCAACATGCCAATAGAACATTTCTCTCCACAGTGGTTGGTGGCTTCCATTGCTATGTTGAGAAAATGTCACTGGATGTAAGTGTGCTGTTTTCCAACAGACTGGCTAATGCTTTATGCAAAACAAGCCATACCATGTTTGAAGGCAGTGCAAATTGTGGTAAATGTCACCTTTCTCCTTTAAATTCATAGCTGTTCATATAATATACAAATTTACTCCTACCTCCTCAAATTGTAGTTGTTGTAAATTTTCTTGGCCAGTAACATTTTCTTGTCTTCCTGCCCCCCTGAATTCTTTCCATACACCTATAAATCTGCAGCAAACCTTCCCGAATTAAGAAGCCATGGCAGCAACCTCAATACTAACTAGGTGTGCTCATCTCTTGACCGATAAATAACTTAGAGCTGATATTTAGGAAACGGAGTCCTATATTTAACATTATAGTTTCAGGAGATATATTACTACATTACAGCAATGTCATTTATTATTCTTTGCCTTTTTGCTACTATACTATTACTATATTTGGTGGCGAGGAGTTGCCTTAATTCATATTTCTAATTATTTTTAATTTATGTGTCATTTTCAGTGCTGCCTTTGGTATAAATTTCAAGTGGCATTATTCAATTGCATAAAAAATAAATGCATGATCATTTGATCTTTTATCTGTTGGGTGGATTAAATGTGGAGGAATCTCATGACTAATCCCATTTTAGAAGATGAGAGGAATAAGAAATACATGCTTAGTGGGTATAGAAGATAATGGGATATGGTACTTAAATTGAAATATTTATGAGCCTGTACTATTCACTATGCATGACTATGTTGATATCTCAAATGGAATATGTGAATAGAATTGAATAAAATTATTACTAGAGGGAATTCATTTTCTAACATATGCATAACAAAAGGTGCTATGTGAGAACATCTAAAATAATCAGTGTACTTCAAAAATTTCCATATATCGTATGTTCAAAAAAAAAAGCACAATGTTTGACTTGAGAGTTCTTATCAATGATTAATTTTGTTGTTATGAAGGAATGCTTTCTCATTTATGTTGATCATCTTACTGAAAGATGTTACTGGAAATACACCAATAAGAATAAACTTTGTGACTTTATTAACATTTTCTGGTTAAGATAGCAAGTGTTCACTTCTTAGTCCAACTGACATAATTTTCTTAAAAGCTATAAATTATGTTCATGCATATTTAGAATAGATCAGTTCCTTTGGCCCAACTTCAAAAAAGAGAAGCACTTACCACTTTTCTGTAAGAATAGATGGAGGTAGTGTGGAATTGAAATAATAGTAAAATTCATATAGAAATTCACCAGTAAGGGAAATCTTGCTAACACTGACTATGGCCTTGGGAAGATTATGGTATTTTTGTTTCTAAATTTGATTCTTGGACCTTCACTTATGAATGTGAAATCTCTGTAAATTATAGGATATATTTGAATGTCAGTTTCATCATCCACATGGGTACTATTGTCTGCCTAGCGGTGTTGATGTGGGTGTCATGGAGACAGCAATTGAGTAACTGACCTTCATAAGGCACATTAGAAAAACCTATATTGATATTGTCTTCTAAGTCTTCCTTGAAATTAACGATAGAGCTGGTTGTTTCTTTGGTGTTTACTTAGCGCCTTGTGAAATGTTTTTTCCATAAGACCTGATGTAATATGCTTTATCTCTTTCTACTGGTAATCAATTAGTACTTGGAGTGTGACAAATGCACCTTGCTAAACATTTTTACTCTAGAACATTGTAAATTCCTGGAACTACGAGTATTAATGTTTTTTTTTTTTTTAGTTATACTTAAATGTGTAAAATATTTGACAGAAAAAAATTTATCAGCAAACATTGAAATATTCTTATATAATTACAGAGAATAACCAATATAAAAGATTACTTTCCCTTTTAAAAGTAATTATTATTGAGTTAATATCGGTTTGATATGTCTATATAATTTGGAGGTATAGGTTAATAGCTGTTTAGATATGTAACCACATGACACCCATGATATCTCCTTAAAACAACAGTCTATTAATTGGAAAAGGAATTTTCATTTTTATGACGATAAATTCACATTTGAAAAACATTTTAAAAAGTCTACTTTTCAAATATTAAGTTTTCTTGTCTCTAATTGAATGCAAACATTTAAAATATTTTTTTGAAAATTGGCCTTATGATTATTTGGTGATACATGCTAAAATTTGCTTCCATACAAGATTTAATGTTTTTTTGCTGTTGTTTTTTCTTGATAAAAAATTCGATTGGAATTTTGCTAGAGATTGCAGTGATTCTGTATATTGCTTTGGGTAAGATATCCATTTTCACGTTGTTAATTCTTCCAATCCATGAGCATGGGGTATATTTCCATTTCTTTGTGTTTTCTATTTCTTTTAATAGTGTCTTATAATTTTCAATGTACAGGTCATTTTTAAGGTTATTCCTTACTTCATTTTTTGGTGGATTTGTAAATAGGATTTTTTTTTGCTTTATTTTTCTTATTGTTTGTTGACTGTGTATAGAAAACCAACATATTTTTGCATATTGATTGACTGCATACTATCACTTTATTGTATTGACCAAATGTTCCTTATAGTTTTTAGAAGCATCACTAAGGTTTTCCATGTATATTGTCATGTCATCTTTAATACATAATTTTTGTAGAAGTGGTAATTCTTCACCAAAAGCCTAATGAAAATAATATATATGTGGTCTTAAATATTAAACTTATATTAAGAAATGATGAAGGATCATATGTATACTTCTTTTGTACTAGTCTTATAACAATTCCCTCACCCAGTCATGGTTAAAAGGAGGAAAAAATCATATATAAGCAACAAAATTTGCTCACATATCTTCCAGAATTGAATAAGTAGTTCCACAAAGCACCTTGGAAGCAATTTTAGGTTGCTTTTTAATATTGAACAAAAATTAGATTTCTTTGTTATAATTTAATGAAACATAGTAATATTTATAATTTTAATTATGGTTGATACAATAATTACTCAGTCAAAACATGTTCTAACTTAGTGTGGAAAAAAAAACAAAGACAGGAAATCTCCATGCTGCCTGTAATTTACTACACATATAACCTGATGTTAATTTTAGCATTGTAATATGATGATAATAGTGCTCAACATAAAATATGCAATAAAACAAATGCTACAATCTTATTCTGAAAAATAAAGAGCTTGCATTTAAATGAGAAAATTAGAAAGTTCAGTCTAAAAAGAATACTGACTATTCCTTTCATATTGAGTTTTGTCAAGAAAGATAGTTGCAAATGAACTCTTTACCTATAGCTAATACTTATCAGGCCTTAAATATGGGTATCACTTGGGCAGCTATTTATTTTTAACCTGTACAAATTCATAAGCTTTATGATGTAAACATTTGATGTTTTATTTTACAGCTAAGAAAACTTGAGACTGACCCAGAAAATTTAAGTAACGATAAATGAACTGTTATTTGCTATGTTCCAGACAGCTCTGTTTTCAAATATTTTAATATGAAATTTAAGAAGTTCATTAATAAATGGTAACAGAAGTGATGTTACTTAAATAAAACATTTCATTAGTGTTAAATCATCTTACATAGACTGAATTATGTATATCCCATGATAGAAATGATCTTTTTACAAATACTCTAATGATAATAATAGCTAGGTGAACAGTGAAAACATCACAAAAACAAGCATTGTTTATATTACACCCCAAACCATTTCATCCAGCAAATTTTCTATGATTGAAAGACATTAAAATAATGCTCAGTATTGATCTGAAAATTCTGAACACAATATATAATTACTGCAGTTACCATGAAATTAGAGTGGCTAAAAGTTTGTGTCTAATACAATGTGTTTTGTAGTAAAGTTATTTTGTATAAAAGACTTTAAATTTGAAACTACTGGCATTCCATTTCTTGATAACTAATTCTGATTACTGAAAACTCTAAACACTCTGTATCTATAAAGTGACTGCCCATACATTATAGGATTGTAGGAAGATTTATATGGTATGAAGAAAACACCTTTAGAAGTTCATGACTCATATTACATAGTCAATAAGTGTTATCCTCACTTACAGCCTGTGTCTTGAGTGTAAAACAGGCAGCTCTTTTCATAAGAAAAGAAACCCCAGTTTTAGAAATATACTCAATAATCTCAATATTAGTTTCTATTATGTTTCAGGTAAGCATTTCATTCATATCATAAACATATTTTCATTTATGTTAGTAATCCAATGAAAAAATGGATCAAAATTAAATGTATTTATAAATTGATTTGCAGTTATATAAGCGATGTTACATTTACTGAATTGTCTTTTATTAATTAAATATTTAAGACAAGATATTAAAAAAAAACATTTAGTTAAAATCTTAAGTCTCATCAACCTAACACAACTAATGAAAGATCATAGATAATTATGTGAAATAGAACTTGAAATCACTTCTAAGATTCCACCACAAATAATGGACAACAGTGTTTAGCTCAGCCCCTGAAAATCTGCACTTTGTGTGTTTGATCACAGTTTCATCACTTACCTGGTGATCCTCGCCAAATTGCTTGAACGCTCCTCTCTTCAACATACCCAACTAGTGTGTTGACACAATCAAAATGCCTACCTAAAGTGTATTGAGAATTAATTGTAATTAATATTTAATATTATTTTATATTTTCCAATATATTTTGTAATACATAATATAGTAAATATTAAATTAAATATAAGTTAATATTTAATATACTTAAAGCACATGAGTGTATTAAGATAAAATACCATCAATATACGTTAGTATCCATTTGTGTGTGTCCCTAGATAAACTATTTCTGTATTTTAAATTTCATTTCCCTTAAAATTCCTTGGGATAGGCATGATAGTGTTTCTTGACAGAAGAGTCTCTATCCTTACAAAATGAATGATACTTTTTCACTTCATGTTTTGAGATAGAAGAATAGAAAGGTCATTTGAACATCAAATATTACATATCTGCTCTCAATAAAGTACTGGAGTCACTGAGAAAGCATGTAAATATTTTAGTTAAGGTACCTGCCTCAAGTTGCAAAAGCAAAACATGAATATATAAAAATTAAATAGCAATATGAGTGTTTAGTAAAATATTATGTGATAAAATATGAACTAATAAATTGTCTAGCAACTAGAATTGGAAATGCATCTTTTATTCTCATATAAAATAAATTCACAATGGATTAGAAGTAACAAACAAGATCATGGAAAACTTTGTGTTCAAATAATGGACAAGGAAAAGTTGATTTTTAGTGTTTCATATAACATGAATAATGTTTGATGTGAATTTTCTTAACTTATTAAAAGATTATTCACCATTAAAAATTGAAGAGATGGGAAATAAAATTGCATGTGAAATTTTTTCATGGTTTGACTTTCAGTTTTGGATCAGCCTAGGAATGATAATTAGATTAGTAGATTCCATGAATCATGGGATTGAATTGGTTAAAGGACATTAAACTTTTTATAATTTTTTTGTTGTTATAACAGAGATCTATTAAACCACTAGAGTCATAATCATAGACAAATAAAACCTATCATGCTTTTACAAAATCATGCTATGACTTCTTATTCTACACTTGCACATATTTGAAAAATGGAAGCTGTTACACACACATCAGAAACAAAATATTTCAGAGCTGAAGCTATTCAAAACTTTTGTTCTGTAAAACTCTTTGATAGATTACTTATTTTTAATGGATTAAGCCTCAAAGATACATTTATTAAAAGCCTGCTAAGTGCCAAACAAAGGCTAAGCAAACAAATTTCTTTTTCTTGTTAGCTTAAAATCATTTTCTCTCCCTACATCCTCACATGGTTTCTTTCTGTCTTCCTTCTCACATCATCCACTTAGTGAATTGTACATGGATAATCATTCACACAAAAAACATTTTTTCTACTGGAGACCGAAGAATAGCTTTCTGAGTGTATTAATTGTCAGTTATGGTTTCTAATGCTGATAAAAGCTTTTAAAATGATCTCTGAAATGAAGCTTTCAGAAAGCTTTTCTTTCTTGTATAACATATAATTTAAATTATATTTCTTGTGTAAATGAAAAGACTTAAAATAAGTAGAATTAAAAAATGTCTTGTTAAAGGAGTCATGTGACCAATTAGTAGTATATTGAGGGGATGTATTTTTATTTGTACAGAAAGCTGCATACAAAGTTTTATGCGTAGACATTAAATGTTTTCCATTACACATTTATAAATGTGTGAAAGTGTGCAAAATATATAGATGCATATTTGTCTATGTGCCCTTGTTTCGATTCTCTGTGCTCCACATATGAATGAAAACCATTTGGTATTTGTTTTCACCCTCTGATTTGTTTCACTTAGCATAACCCCCTCCAGTTCTGTTCATGTTGTTGCAAATGGCAAGAGTTCATATTTTTTCATAGCTGAGAAATATTTAATTGTGTGTATATACCATATCATCTTTAACTTAAATTATACATAGGTCAGTATCCCCAAAGCACTATTGAGCTGCCTTTATTGAGCATGCACATGGCTAAATGTGGCCACAACATATAAAAATATCAGACAAAACCATACCACAGAGAAAGGTAGAAAAACAGGAGAATGTAGAAAAATAGTCATAAAAAAGAATTTAAAGATTGAAAGAGTAGTTGTCTTTTTTAATATATTAAGTATATAATTATAAGGTAATGATCATAGCCTGGGTATATTCTATGTACTTTGGAAAGATTAAATCACTCAATATTTATAATGATTATATGAAGTGGTTCATTATAAGTGACTATTATGCCCATAAGGAAACTGAGCACTAAAAGACCAGGTTAGTCCACCTGACAGACCTAGTTCACGGTAGTGTCAAGGTTCAAACTCCAGGCCATCTGCCTGCAGAAACTGTGTCCTTCTTCTATATGAGTCTGCCAGTTCACTTTCACATCCTGGTTTTGTTACAGGGCAGGGAGAGGGACACCGCAGAACCCCCAAAGCTGCCCGCTCTAAATAGGTTCTGCCATTCACTGCATGGAGGCAAAACATACTCTAGTGCATACTCCAGTGTGTAAAACCTTCAGTGGAAAGGAACTGTAATATAATTAGTGTGCAGTACAGAAAAGGAGGAGAATGGGGAAGAATAAAGTTTCCAAATCAAGCACCCAAAGTTACCCATCCTCTTGTGGGTAAATGCTCAGCCAACCAGGGCTGGCCCCAAGCAGGGCGAATGAGGCTGCCAAAAGCTGCCACAAGTCTAAGGCACCTCCTGGTGGGGACTCATGGGAAGAGGCAGAAACAGCCAGACAAGTCTGGGAGGAAAAGAGCAAAATGAAAATTTGGTGGCGCAGCGGTTAAGCGCTGCACTGTGGAGCTGTCAGCAGCAGCGATGCGAGTTTGACGCCCAGCCAGGGAGAATCCCACATGGTGCGGCAGACCTCTCCTGCCTCGCCCGCTGCTCCCCTCAGCAGTGTATTTCTGATCTGCCTGTTCTGCTCCCCACTCTGTCTCTGGTGAAGCCTCTCGCCACTCCACACCTCTGGCCTGTACCCCAGCTGTATGTACAAATAAATAAATCTTAAAAAAAAAATGAAAATGAAGATAAAAGCTGCCACTAACCTCCCCACGGGTCTCTCACTCACGTCTGTTTCAACCAGTCCAGGACCAAGAAGCAAGTGCTACTTCTTCATATGTCTCTGCTCCAGGTCTCCTTATTTTCCATTCTCCTTCCTTCCTCCCTCGCTCCCTCGCTCTCCCCCACCCCTCCAACCACCTCTCCAGCTTCTGTCTCTGCTCAGCTTCACCCTCCCTTGGGTGGGGCAGGGAACCTGGAACCTCTCCTTTTCCTGGGGACCAGCCTGTTACAGTTTCATTCTCCTATGCTCTTTCAACCTAGGTTTTTCAACATTCTAAAAAATATCTACCCAACTGCTAAGGGATTTCTGTAAGACCAAAACAAAAAACCTTTATTTGCTTAGAGAAATGGAGAACTGCCTCTTTCCACATGGAAAGAGAAGAGAAAAACACACTACACACCCATGATATTTGACAAAGTGAAAGCACATAGTACCATTTTGCTATATTAAACACTCATTGTTGGAGTCTCTCAAAAATGAACAGCCTGGCTCGTTTAGAAATATGTATTTTGTACCAGTTTATATGGCAGACACATTTCATTGCTGTTTCCTAAGGAAAATAAAGTCAGGAAATAGAATGTAAGAATAGTTTGAAGATAACCTAAATGTAAAATGAAATGTCTTTCTAGATTTTGAAAACCAGGGGATGTTTCCATTCTGTGGTTTTAAAAGGAGTTAATTTTGGAATACCTTTGAGGAGAGGATAAAGAAAATACTATACTTCCGCAAGGTATTAACTAGAAGTTCACATAATTTGCTTTCAAAGAACTTATGAAACATTTCTGTAGAATAAGAAATCATTTCAGCAGCTTGCTGCAGTCTTATATAATTATATTTGTGTTACAAAAATAAGTGAAAAGTATAGCAAAACAATTAAATTAGCTGCATTAAATTAGCAAAACAATTAAATTGCTCTTAGGAAAGAGCCAATTTGTAGTTCAGTGATTTGTGTCTTCTTTCCCTATACTGTTTAATAAACAGTGTGCATCCCCAGTATTAATACCTCATGTTTCTGAAGGATGAAATCAAATACGTATTCCAGGAATTTTAAATCCACCACCTTTTCTTTCTCTATAAAAGATGTAAGCAGTAAATATATCCTATAGTTCATCAAATGTTCAGCATATTTACCCATTACATAGACATTTCCAATATCTTGATTCTATGATCCAGTTAGAGCCACAGAATTCTGCATACATGAGGATAATTAAATTTAGCTCAAAAATGCATTTATCTAAACAGCCCATGGACACACAAGCTAATGCTTCTTATTAACTCAAGGCAGTTAATAGAAATATACAATTCACCCCTATCACTGCCAGTCCTAATCCAATTTCTTTGTCCAAAGACACATGGGATAAATAATCACTCAGTTCCTCTACTTCCTCTGCCCATGTAGTCTCCATCTTAGATATTATATTTGCTTCAGAGGATTCTTCAAAATAAACTTCAAAATTGGCTCAAGATGAATCTTGCAACTTTCGTAAAATATCCTGTTTTGAGATATTTTATTTTGAAAAATTCTCTACTTTCATAAAATGCATAAGTCCTGCATTTTCTCCAAAGTTCTTACTAAATTTATATACTCAAACTTCCCCTTGGTTGTTTCAGACATTCAAAAATCTTGTGTTTACATTTGTTTTCTCTCCACCTCTAGTCCTCTATCCATGCAGAAGAGGCTGTGGCTACATATTCTGTTACTTCCCTCACCAAGCCCTCCAACTAAAATGGTCAAGAAAATTATTTTCTTTAATAACTAAAACCTATTTTGATGCACTGAGGCAAAAAGTGAATTGAAGAAAATGAGGAAAATTATGTTCTTCTGATTACCACTGGTTAAAACTTTCACAATGTCACTTAAAAGTCTACAAAATACCTTATTCTGTAAAGATTCAGAAAAAAAAATGGAACAATAGAAATGTCTTAAATAACCTTTTATTTATTCTTTTTTTTTTCTATTCAATTTGTAATTTCCTTCTCTGAGAACCATTTTTCTCCTGAATATGTGTTCTATTTGTTCTGAGTAATCAGGCTTTGGAGGTTATTTTTTTCCCCCTCTATATCAGCCCAAATGCGTTTAGGTGTGACTTTTGTTAGAGTTTGTTCTCCATTAGGAACAAATGGGGAGACTCAAAAGTTCCCAATCGAGGCTCTACTCTATACTCATGAAATAAGAATCTCTATGTAGCCTGGGATGGAGAGGTGAGCTGGGATAGGAACAGTCTTTTTTTTTAATTCCCTTGCTGACCGCAGCAGGCAGCCAAGTCTCCTAACTAGCTCTGTAAGTGTTCACAGTTCTATAAGTAATTAATGGCAAATGGTTCCAGAACAAGGACTGTCAGAAAAAGTGTGTAGAAGCTCACTCCCCAGACAACTGCCACACACTTCCCCACCTCTAGATCTCAGTCTCAGAGAAGGAGAAAAGGCAGCCTTCTTTCTGTGCCTTTGTTGTGGTGTGTTTACTTTCTATTAGGGAGTGTAGGAGTCTGGACATCCTGTCATGGGACCAACAAACCCAATTGAGAACACAGATCTCTTCTGACAAAGACAGAATTTCCCATTTCCTATTCCTCACATGTGGTCCCTTCTATATTCTTCACAGGAAATCTATGTGGCCCTTGAGATCTGCAGAACCCAGACCTCATTTTCTACCAGTCTCTCATAAGCCCTGTAGTCATTTGCCCTGGAAGATGATAGAAATTTGAAGGTAGCAAAATAAAGGGGAATAATGTTTCATTCACCATTTTGCCAGAATCCATTTCCATTGCAATAGTTTATAATAATTTAGGGCATTTTATAAACACCAACTCTAATATTTTCTTCAAAGGTATATCCAAAAGTAAAAATACAAAGCTTCTTTTATAAATTTTTAAAAATAATGTAGGCCTCCCTAGTGGCACAACAGATTAAGTCTAAGCACTATGAAGCTATCCAGAGCCACTGCAGCATGAGTTTGATCCCTGGCCAGGGAGCTTCCAACATGGCACAGCAGACCTCTCCTTTCTCCCGCTGCTCCCCTCAGCAGTGCATTTCAGTAGATCTGCCTGTTCTGTTCCCCACTCTGTCTCTGGTGAATCCTCTCACCACCCCACACCTCTGGCCTACACCCCAGTTCTTACATGCATAAGTAAATAAATCTTTAAAAAATAATAAATAAATAAAAATAATGTATTAGTTTACATTGGTTTGCAATATTGTATGATTCAGACATACAGGATCACAACTTTTCAGGTATATATTATTGCACCATACCTACCCCCAAGGCACCCATAGTCCTCCACTATAGTCCATTGAGCCCCCTGTTAATTTCCTCTCCACCCTCCCCATTCCCTTTCGTAGTCTGTTTTATAGTCATTTTCTAGGGTTTGGTTTGATGTTGTCTGACTGTTTTGTTCCTCTCTATTCCTCACGTGAGCAAAATCATCTGGTATTTGTCATTCTTCTTATGGCTTATTTTGCTTAGCATAATCCCTTACAGTTCCATCTAAATTCACCTTTTCTTTATAGCAGAGTAGTATTCCATTCCATTTTATACACACAGACACACACACACACACACACACACACATAAACATACATACCATATCTTCCCCACCCACTCAACTGTTTTTGGACACTTTGGTTCCTACCATTAATTTGAAGGGGCATTTGCACTCCTATGTTCATTGCTGCATTATTTACAGTAGCTAGGTTAAGGAAGTCAATATTTTTTAAAAGACTGAAATTCAATTTGATGATCTCCAATCAAATTCTATTTTTCATGGTGCAGGATTAGATGACTGTCTATATTTCTTTCAGAAAATGTTTTTCTTTGATATATGATCATTTTTATTAAAGTTTATGACTTCGTTTGATTAATTAATGAATGGAAAATAGCCTAGGTATGATCTAGGTAACCTATAAAGATATTTTAGAATATGTATTAATGATTATCTATGGTTTTCAAAAACCATAACTAATAATAAAAACTCAAAAGGTTTTGCAAATATAAGGTAATACATATATTAGATATTAATATTAACATAAGTATGCCTGAAAATACTTTAACTTAAAGGAGCACAAGAATATAGCTAGATATGCTCAATTTCTGGGAACTATGGAGTACTTGTCAGAGTTGTTGAAAGGAAATGAACAGATTTTTTTTTAAAGATTTATCCATTTATGCATATAAGCTGGGGTACAGGCCAGAGGCATGGGAGGGCAAGGGGGTTCACCAGAGACAGAGTGAGAAGCAGAACAGGCAGATCAATGGAAACATATTGCTGAGGGGAGCAGCAGGCGAGGCAGGAGAGGTCTGCCGCGCCATGTGGGAATCTCCCTGACTGAGAATCGAACTCGTGTTGCCGCTGCTGCCGACAGCTCCACAGTGCAGCACCCAACCGTTGCACCACCAGGGAGGCCCGGAATGAACAGATTTAAGGATGTCTGATTAATGATGGACAACTCCCTAATATCCCTGAACATTAAATAGTAATGTGGGCACTAGAATAACGTAGTTTAGATGATGAAGGCTCAACTTGAAATATATCACTATAATTTTATTCAAAAAATGAGTAAATAAAAGGAAGCCCTTATAGAGAAATGAATTCATTAATATTTATTGGCTCCCAAATTCAAATACTACCAGCAAACTAAAAACTGTTGACTGATTTTCCTCTGCTTAAAAAAGAGTGGATATAGAATTGATTGTTAATAATCTAATAACAGGCTCCTGTACATGCATACTATCTAATTTATTAAAGTTAAAGTTAAAAAATTAAGAAAACCCTTTACATTAAAGTTAACAAAATTCTGTAACACTTGACTTAAGATAAAAATATTTTTAACTTAATAAAGATGACATTGGGGGAAATGTCTCAGTCTTTTTTTTTTTATTTTTGGTGAATATATTATTTGGAAAAGTTATTCTAGTATCCTTTCATTTCTACATTAAGATAATTTATGTATTTTCAGAGTTCATCTCCAGTAGCTAATTGTTCGAACTTTATTTTAATAGGTCATTGGCATTTATTAAAGATTTATTTTTATTTATTTATGCACATAAGAACTGGGTATAGGCCAGAAGTTCGGGGGGTGAGAAGATTCATCAGAGACAGAGTGGGGAGCAGAACAGGCAGATCTACTGAAACACACTGCTGAGGGGAGCAGCGGGTGAGGCAGGAGAGGTCTGCTGTGCTATGTGGGAAGCTCCCTGGCTGGGGATTGAACTCATGGCCCAGTGGCTGACTATAGCTTGATAGTGCTGAGACTTTAACCCCTGCACCATCAAGGAGGCCTTGGCACTTCTTTTTATATTATCTTAACCCTTAGATCTGATTTATAGTTATAATTCACAATCTAGTTTTGGTTGTAAATCAAAGAGGGTACTTTCATCATTTTGATTTGAATCACCATTCTTTTGTTGTCATATCTGCTTGTATATTGTTTATAATATATCAATTATTCCTACAGGTATGACTTAGAGTATCAAATAATTCTAATAACTTTGGAAGTTATTAGTTAATAAATATAGAAATTGTATTCATAATTGCAGATATATTCTGGAATTGTGCTTGTCAGTGTTCTATATTCTATTTAAAATTTAGAATTCTGTCAAAGAACATTAAGAGACTGTGGTAACATACAAGTTACTACTATAGGTAGAAAAATGAACTTTTTTTTATTAAAATTAGATATAAGTCATGCAAGTGGAAGACTGAACATTTTATCTTTAATTATTGTATACCAAAACATAGATCACAGGTCCTGTAGATGTTAAGCTATAGTAGTTATTTATATTAGATTTAATAATATATCAATGTTCACATAAAATTTTGCAAAGATAAACACACATATGCCAGAATATATTTAGAAGATAATTTAGGGTGGTGCATACATTTATAAAATAATTTATTCTCTAAATAATAATTATAGTTGAAATATGAACATGTTTTATAGAGGATAAAGTATATTTATACAAGTATAACACATATGGTGAATTATCAACAGAGAATATAAAGTTGACCAGATTTCATCTTAGAGATTTTACTTTAAGGAAAGTTTAAGGTGACTGTATCCTGAAGCAGTGGAGAAAAGAGCACCTATTCTGAAACTTTTCTAACTTTCCTGTCAATAAAGAAGAAATACATACAATATGACAGTTAGTTTAGTGGGGAAGAGAGGTACTTAAATTTTTATATCTTCTTTTAACTATAGTCAAGAACACTTGAATTTGGAGGAATGAGAGAGTAAAAAAAATAGCTAAGCTATTGTTTGGGAGGATATACACAATGAAATATAATGGATTTCATTCTGTACCTACTATATAAACTATTAAATTATTTACCATTGTTTTCCTGCTATTTAAAAGTGTTTATATTTCATATTTCATAAGAATGGTTTAAAATATCTCAGTTTTTTTCTCCTGCTCAAGCAGAATGGTCATTTTATTATGCATAGATTAATGACTGAATTCAGATGGAAGCAAATAAGATAGACTCTCCATATACAGTAAAACAGTCCTGCTGATTGTCAATATACCCTGACCTTAAATGAAAATATAGTCACATCAATTCTCTTGAAATTTCAGTAATGAAAAATTTTCCATCCTTCTTATCACTGCCAAAGGTACTAGTTGAATAAGATATTTCCAACTGCTTCCTAATCCTGGTTATTATCTTCTAATCTTTTCCTAAATTAGAAATCAGAATCAATTCACTATCCTTTACATACTTTATTCTAGCTCAATTACTTGCATGTCTCTTATCATATTACCCTGAAAGCAAGTTTCTATAATTCATTAACTAATATTCTTGGGGAATGCTGCATTTTAAATCTTCATTTAAAGAGTAGCATATAAAATAGTCTGATGAGTGTTTTTTTCCTTTTTCTTAAATTGTAAATATATTAAGTTTATATAATGATAAACTTTTATATTTGCATACCCTCATGTAGCTAGTTCTGAGCCAAGATATAGAACATTTCCTCAATTCTACAAAGTTGCTTAGTTTTTTTGTCAGTGTTACGACTCCCCACTGCAACATAAGGTTGGACACCATCTGCTCCTATCATCTTAGGTAATTATTGCTTGTTTTGAATTACATGTTAATGAAATCATACTACTTTGATTTCTCTGTCTGACTTTTTCAGTTAATATTATGTATGGGAGATTAATTGATACTGTGGCAATGTATTTGCCCATTTTTTCTACTGTGGATATTTGATCTGACCTACATTTTTGCTATAATGAAAGCCATTGCTATGAATATTCCAGTAATTTTGGTGCATATATGCAAAAACATGCCCAACAGTGTGATTATTGGATCGTAGGCTAAGGATATGCTTAGATTTTGTAATTTCTGCCTTAGGTCTATAGATCAATTGTAAAAATGCAGAGAACATAATGGAACAATGAATAAGAGGGAAAGAGGCTAAAGAAGGAAATGAAAGAGTGTCAGGGTGTGAGGCCAAGAGTTCTGCAAGAGAAGCTGTGGCTTGAGAGTTGTTGGGAAGTGGTGGGAGACTGTCTCTGAAATCAGACAGACCTGAAAGAGTGAAGATTCTCTGGGGGCTGGGAGGCCTACAGCCTCTCGGCCCCCCGCCCCCCTTGCCCGCCCTGTACCTGCTTGCCTCTATACAAATAATCAGAAAGTTAATTAAAGGCCTGAAAAAGCCACTGAGAACTCCAGTACTCCTTTACCCATCTGCGCAGATCATAGAGAATCTGCGCTGTGCCTTGCTGGCGCTACAAGGTGCTTTTTCTCTGCATTCACTTAGTGTTTCTCACATATGAAATCACACACTAGATGTAAAGTCTCTGTATGCTCAAATTATTCCCTGATATATGAAGTTGGGGAATAAAATGGTTTTCAGAACAACTATTATAATAAAACTGATTGCATTTGTCATAAAAAAGGATGGAGAAATGATGCCAATATAATTGTACAGAATTATCACCATTGCTGGTTGGAGAGATACTTTGAGAGAATGTTAACTCTAGGTGCTTTTTCCTGATAGGTTAGAACCAAGAGGAGCTCAACTACAAAAACCCAGAATCACATTCCAAAAGAATATTGTCCTTACACACTGGGGTCGAGAAGTTAGCTACATTTTAATTATTAACCCACAGACACTTTATACTTTATATTCGGCTATTTAGGAAGAAAGGATAAGATAAACTGCAAAGTTTTGTTTAAAATTGGAAGGAATTTATGTGGAAAATTAAGAATTGCAATAAATCAGTCATTATCTCTGTCTAGACCTATCTCATATATGCTTCTTAAACAATTATTTATTTTATTAACCCAAAATAATTTTCTCAGTGATCAGCACATGCAGAGAAACATCCTAACTTTGGCTGCTAATACTTTTTTACATGTAAAAGTCATTCTCTGAGGTCATGTCTATTTCAGATTCCAAGTAAAACAAATAATTGCTAATAATTTTGTTAATTCAAATCATAATTTGTCAGTTTAAAAACACTTAAGGGCCTTGCTGGTAGCACAAGGGGTTAAGTCTCAGCGCTATGAAGCTATCACCAGCCACTGAGGCCTGTGTTCTATCCCTGGCCAGGGAGCTTCCCACATGGCACAGAACTCTCCTGTCTTGCCTGCTGCCCCCTCAGCAGTGTGGTTCAGTAGATCTGCCTGTTCTGCTCCCCATTCTGTCTCTGTAAATCCTCTCACCACCACCCCAGCATCTCTGGCCTACACCCCAGCTCTTGTATAAATAAATAAATAAATCTTTTTTTTAAAAAATCACTTAACATTTAGAGTAGGAAATAAAAGAAAATAAAATTGAATCTGATACTGTGATTCATGATGATTTTAGCTATAATCACCATCAAAATTAACTATAACCTAATAAATTGGTAGTCCATATCCCTCCTTTTAACACATTTAGTAACAGCCCTTCTCTTTGATCACAGTGCCCAGTTGTCCTCAAGTTACTCTGTGAGATTAACTACCTCTGTGTGTGTGCTGAGATTATGCAAGTGTGAAGCCTGCTGTTGCAGTTAGCAATCATTTTGGAGGGAAAAAAAAATTGGCGCTGGCTCCCATAGTTGACACCTTGTACATTTCACTTCAGTTTCAATTTCATTTGGATCTGCATGAGTTTCAAACCAGGTGAAAAATCATTTCATATGGCCCAGCAGGGACACAAAATAATTTCACTGAAGCCCAGCTGGTTTGAAAAATACAATGAGTAGAAATCAAGTAGATTTTACATGTTGGCTGTTTTGGAAATCAAAGCTTTACACATACCTGATTACATTTAAATTAGGATTCACAGTAAAGGTCACAAGTTGTACCCAATTTTAATGATCATAATGTAATCCTGGAATTATGTCAAGCTTATCCTTACTACTATAGGGTTGGGCTTGTGTGATTTTCCATCAGCTTCACATGGTGAGAATTACCGTGCAGATGGAATTCTACAGTCCCCAGTCCTGAACCTTAACCACAAAACTCTGAATCATCCATCATTTGCTACCACTTACAAAGTTTGTCTCAGTCTATGTCAATGGATTGATGTCTACATTCTCAACTAAATAAAATGTTAACAGCCATGAGCTTTTCATTGCTTTACAGGTTTGACCTGTAAATTTAGTGGCCTTAAATATCCATTTCACCATTGCCTTTAAATAATATGAAGATTAGGTTGATGAGATTAACTATATATTAATGATACATACACAGTTAATGCATATTTCTATACACTATTAAATTCCCATTACAATTAAATGACTAAAGTTGATTTAATTTGACTTACCTCTCCTTTATTTGAGAGTTAGTTGTAAGCACATGTTAATTTCATGACTCCAAACAAGCATAATTGCTAGCTAGATTTAGATTTTCCCATATCATTGGAATTAAAATGGGTTGGAGGAAAAAAAAAAAAAACACTTCTTACCTTATTATTCTGAATTCACATATATTTACAAAAAGACAAGTATTTCTAATTCATTTTATAATATTCTACCACACAAACCATATAAGACAATTAAGAAAATCCCTCATACATTAAAAAGTAGAAATATATATTCTGTTATCTAACTATAATTACAGTCACACTCAATCTGTTTATACCTAGCTTGTATCAAGAAACTATTTTAGGCTGTTCCTCGAGGCTTTGCATATCTGTTTCACACTTAAAATATCCATCCCTACATTTTCATCACTGTGATTTTTTTAATATTACTTACTGTAACATCATTTATCTCAAGTTCAAGTACTATTTATTTAATAGTAAATATTTTCTAGACTATTCTCTACTGTTTTCATGTGTTTCTATAAATCAAACTCCCTTATTAATATGAGTCACTCCTCCTTCAACACTCACTCAAGAATTACCCATTCACGGCTCCCGTGTGTCCCTCACAGTTTGTCCGTGTGGAGCAACCAGACAAATAAGACAAGTTCCTGGCCTCAAGAACGTTACAGATGAATTTAATGAAGTGATATAACTATTAATATTGATTAGGATCGCAGTAGAAAATGTGGTTGTTTCTTTCCACAAGAGGAAAGTTGTGTAAAATCAGCTTCATATCAAATGTAATTTTACCATTAAGTTGAAAAAAGACTCTGCCACCTTCAGGGACCACTTTCTGATCTGTAGAAATGAGCTGTCTTTTATATTGGAATATCTGAGTAACCAGAACCTTCCTAATTAACTCATTCAGGTTCTTGCTCTTTCTTAGGAAATGTCAGCAGTTTAAAATTTGACATTTTAAGGGAACCAGAGCATTTGATCAAATCAAAAATACATAATTAAAATTAGTCCACAAAATGTCACAAAGATAAGTGAGACAAAAGATTCTCCTTATTTCCCACAGTTGCAACAAATTGTTTAATAAAGAAAAAATAAAGAAATAACTGTGTGTAAAAATCTCTAGTCACTATTTTATTTCCTTAAGGAGAAGAATAAAGTTGACAGTGCTGCTGTGGGTTGTTAATTTATTGCATGAGTACAGGTTAAAAAAATTGAAATATTACTTTTAATTACATTTTTTGACTTTTTACTAGGGAGAACATGCTAAATCCCCAAAGAAACACAAACATAAACATAAACATAAATCAACCGAAATCTCAAAATTAAGAGATTAGAAGGTCAAAGTGTCAAAATAATCAGAAGTCCTATGGATTGAATAAGTTTATCTTTATGAAAAATTCAATATGCATTTTTTATTTTACTTTAGATATGAAAATATAGTCAAAACTCAGCAGAAGAGCATAGATCAGGGTTGAGAAAAATTTGTTTAGATCACCAGGCATTCACATACCAGCAGTGTTTGATGGCAGATAGGATAATGTAGACCTTGGAAAATACCAGACTGCAGAGCTGTGATTTGTCGTGACACTGCTGTTTTTGTGTAACAAAGTTTTATTTTATGTCAATTTCACATACACTTGCCATTATAAGCTTAGGATTTTCTATTTATATCTTGCTTTCATATTCATAAGTAGTTTTGGAATATTCTTGACTCAGAAACTCAGCAGATACTCATCTTATTTGACACCATTTAGTAGTGTACAGTATTTTTTCTTTATCATGATATGATTCCTATCCACATTTTACATCTAGAATTTAGTAAGCTTTCCCTTTTTCTCCTCACTGACTCATATGAATTCACTTATTCATACCTCAAAACAATTTTTTGAGAGTGCACTGAAAGGAGGCAGGAAAAATCACTATTATGTTTTTTTGAAACTTTGTTCATGGGAGGAAAGGAAAGGAAATGTGATGTCTTTTGATATGATCTAATTACATGGCACAAATAAGCAAACAAATTGACATCAGGTGAGCCTTAGTCACAACAGAAGTTGGAGTTGTAGGTACAGTCGTAATCAAGCAGAAAAGATACAGGAAATCACATTGGTAAGAAGAAAGGGTCTTTTGCCCAAACATCACCTGAAGGGGAAGATTCTGTACTTCTAAATCACAAATATTGTTGTGAACCAATGTTGTTTCCAAAAAATATATATCTATATAGTAAGATTTAGTATCAGTGTCTTTGAGCATAGATGGTTATGGAACTCACTCCTTTGTTCCGATACGTCTCTTCCAATGCTGTTGCTTGTCTTTTATTTTTCTTTCCAAAAAGATCACTCTCCTGATCCAGTATTTCCTTTAGATCCGTAACTCCACCCAGCAGATCTTGACTAACCTCGGAAGTCATGTCCCCCTAGAGAAGAACTGACTTAGTCATTTTGTTGGCATTATGGTACTTTATATTTACTATCATAACACTGACCATAAAACGACATGATATTTGAATCATGAGCACAATGCAGAATCTCATCGCCAACTCTCACTGCTTATAGAAATCTTTGGTTTGATATGCACAGCTGTTCTTACCTATGAGTTATTATTTTCAGAAATAAAGCTATAATGTCAAAATACAGGTCATTCTTCTATAACAAACTCCACTCAAAATCAAACAATGGCAGTATTTGGCATCAAACGGTTTATTCAATATGGAAGAACTATGGGCACAAAAGGATATGTTCAGTCCACTTCAGAGGAGACCTATTTATGGAAACAGCAGGTTTCAAAATGCGTGGGGACATTAAGAATCACAACTAAAATGTAAACTCTTAGAGAACATTAAGAACTATTAGAGTGTTAGGGCTTGTTATAGTATTAACATACGGTGGGGAGAGGGGGGGCAGCTAGATGTCTCCAAGGGAATTGCCTGGGCTGCTTAATTCATCTGAGCAGGTTTCTGGGTCACACTCTAGCACCAGAGTAAGTGGGGAAGGGACCTACGGATCTGCATTTGTGACAGTCTCTATATTTATTGTCGAACCTTGACTTCACCCATGTCTGGATTCCAAGAAGACGGTGGTTTATTTTGCAACCCAATATCCATCAACTCTCAGCGAGCTTGGCCATTTTTGAAGTGGTGGCCACAGCACCAATGTCAGATCCTGCTGGTTCATGAGTCATGGACCTCTTGGTTACAAGACACTCTCAGGACCCAGCTTGCCAATCGAGGGTATTACTGGCTACAACAGATGATGTTAATAGGTTGCATCAGGAGAAGAAAAATTCTTATTCTTCTCTGGCAAATAGAATATCATATCCTATTTGTTTTCCTTAATATTTTCTGTTTCAGAATGAGTTAAAGAAATTATTCTCTTGAAGACATTCAAAATATGATCTAATTAGGCTTAGGAATGACTAATGTATTGACTGTTCTGTTTATACTGCTGAAATGTTTGTATGGATTTCAGAATTATGCTAAAAATCTTTAAAATATATACATTGTGCTTAGATAAGCTTCAACTTGTCAACTAAATATATATATATGCATATTTAACATATATATATATATATATTTAACAAAAGACTTATTTCTAGAAAATGTCCACATCATGGAAAATGCATTATCAAACATATTTACTTATATCTCCATTTCAAATTAAAGATCAATAAATGCTAAACTTGGCAGTAATACTTTCCAAATTTTGACAAAAAATCACTTTGCTCACAAAGTATTACCTAGATTTTTTCTCTCTCCTGTTAAATTCATGACTTGTGAATATGCAGTACTTGATTGATTGCCCCGGGCAAGTCATTTTCTCCCTGTCGGTGTTACCAGTTCTATCTCCTCTGTTGGTGACACCAAAGAGTAAATCCAAAGCAATCTAAGAAATTGCTGGCACCTTTAACTCCTGGACCTATTTCAATTCTCTAAATTCTACTGCATTTCCTGGTTTCTTTCCCATTTCCTTATACTCTGATTTTCCACCTTTTTTATTCTTCTTTTCCTTGATTTCCCATGTAATAATTTGTTGATTTTCCAATTTTGTGAGATTTCATTTTCAAAAATGTACAGTATTTCTTTTTTTTTTTAAGATTTATTTATTTATACATACAAGCTGGGGTACAGGCCAGAGGCATGGGGCGGCGAGAGGGCTCACCAGGGACAGGGCGGGGAGCAGAACAGGCAGATCAGAAATACACTGCTGAGGGGAGCAGCGGCCGAGGCAGGAGAGGTCTGCCGCACCATGTGGGATTCTCCCTGACCGGGCCTCGAACTCGCATCGCTGCTGCCGACAGCTCCACAGTGCAGCGCTTAACCGCTGCGCCACCAGGGAGGCCATGTGCAGTATTTCTTATGGCTTCACTATCATAAGTCCTTTATAGTCTTAAACAACCTAACATAAGATCCAAATCCAGAACAGTAATGGTCTGTAATGAAGGTTTCTTTTAAAAATAAAATAGAAGACACATAGAAAAGGTTATTACCAATTTTGTGGGTTTTTCTTTGGGGGTGGAGTTATCCTATTTTTCCTTTTGAGACCTGCTAAAACATAAATATTTGTGGAAACATGTTTTTTATTCTAGCAGCAGATCAGTACTAAATATGTTTTATTTTGTAATGCAAATTTGGCAGTCCTTTAAACTTTTGACAAAGCAGTTTGGCTATCAAGAAATTAGCACACTGCTTTTCCCACTCTAGTTCAGATGAATAGCTTGGCAGTGAAATGGAGACATTTATTGCATTTTTCAGTCCAGTGACTTCAATAACAGCTGCTTACAAAAAAAAACAAAAACAAAATCTTGTGGAAAAAATACTCTTTATTTCTTCTATTGAACTATAGAATTTACACAACAGCATATTCCTAGAGTGTCTGGCTGATGGAATTAAGATTTTCATTAGAGGATATTCACATTTAGCTTGTTTGCTAAAGAAATGGAACTTTTATAAAAAGTCAGGCTGATAGTTTCTGAATCAATGAGTACGATTCCAGTGAAACTGTATATGCTTCACTGCTGTTACATATTGCTAGTATATTTTAATTGAAAGAGACACAAAGAATCATTACTAATATAATTAATGTATATTCAATATAAAATATGTTCTGAAGTGTTTTGGGGACTTTTGAAATTATGTAGATAATCATTAACTAACAAGCATTGATTAGTTGCTTCCTATATAAGGCAGATTGCTAGGTTCTTGTTAGTGTGTGACCTTATGAAGCTCAAAGGGTATGTGAGCATGGAAAGGTAAATCACTGTACAGAAGGGCGGAGGCTTCCAAGGTGACAGATAAACATAGAGCACATTTGTTTAAATCAGCCTGGGCCTATCTTTGACTAACAAATCAAGCTATCAACATGTTAAAAGGAAGAGATAGGGATTTTTAGGAAAAGTGTAGTTAATAAACCGTAATATATTCTGTAGGCAAAATTTTAACACCTCCCTCAGGATTTCTATTCATTGTGTACAAACCCTCTATACCCTTTGGACAGAAAACGTGATGGATTTACTTCTGTGATTAGGTTATTTTGTATGGCATAGTTGATGATTTAAAAAAGGAGACTGTACTGAGTGTGAACATAATCTAATCAGATGACCTCACGAATGTGAGAGGGATTTGATCCAAGGGAGATTCTTCACGCTGGTTTTGAAGTTGGAGGGTTCTTTAAGGCAAGAAAAGTGACTTAGGAAAAGTAGAGTGTGGGGCCTCCCTAGTGGCCTAGGGGTTAAGTCTCAGCGCTTCCACTGCAATGGCCTGAGTTCAATTCCCAGCCAGGGAACTAACCCGCACATGGCGCAGCAGACCTCTCTTGTCTCACCCACTGCTCCCCTCAGCAGTGTATTTCAGTAGATCTGCCTGTTCTGTGCCCCACTCTATCTCTGGTAAATCCTCTCACCCCACCCCCACCCCTGTACCTATGGGCTACACCCCAATTCTTCTATGCAAAAATAAATTAAAAAAAAAAAAAACAAGAACAGAGAGCATGGGATAGAGAACTCAAAGGATTTCTGCCACAGCCATAGGATCATGGAGGTGGCTCTGAGTTCTAGATGAGGATTTGCATCTTAGAAGACCCAGAACAAGAGGTCTAGCTACCCCAGGTCCAGGAATGTGATCTCTGCAAACTGTGAGGTAATTCTTGAATGTTTTGCACTACTATATTTGTGGTAATTTATTGTGCAACAATAGAAAACTACAGACCTAGATTTGGTATAGACAGTTTTAAATTTTTAGTTATAATTATAATGTGATGATATCTCATTTAAATTCAATTTGACTTTCCCTGGAAATTAATGATATTGAACATTTCTGCTATACTTTTGTGCTATGGTTGTCTTCTGTTATGAAATATTTCAATATATTTGGTTGGGTTGCTAGCCTTTCTCAGTGAGTTGTAAGAGTTCTTTCTACATGCTGGAAACAAGTCCTTTTCAGATATACACATTGCTAATATGCAGTCTATATGTCCACCCTTATTTCTAAACATTTGATGGGTTTTGTATCTTTATATTATGACTTCATGTCAGGTAGAGCAAATTTTATTCATAATTTTTTTAAAATAGCTTGGCTATTCTAAGTCATTTTACTTGCTATAAAATTTTAGAGATACCTTCTCAATTTCTACCAAATAATAATTAAAATTGTATTTATAATTATTTTAAGGGTATGATCAATTTAGGAAGAAGTGGCATTCTAACTACTAAAAGAGATTTCTAACTCATGAACATTTATTTTGAGCTTTTTCAATTTTGTCAATAATGATCTCTAGTTTTCAGTGTACTTCCATGTACTTTGTTAAATTATCTCAAAGTGTTTGTTTTTTATATGCTATTGTTAACAGGAATTTATTTTATTTTTTCATTTTCTTTTTTTAAGAAGTTTATTTATTTATTCATGCATACTAGAACCGGGGTGAAGGCCAGAGGTGCGGGGGTGGGTGGGTGGGCGGTGGTGAAAGGATTCACCAGAGACAGAGTGGGGAGCAGAACAGGCAGATCCACTGAAATACACTGCTGAGGGGAGCAGAGGGCGAGACAGGAGAGGGCTGCTGTGCCTTACTTAATTTTCTATTGTTCTTTACATTGGATATAATTTAATCAATATTCCATATTAACCTGTACCCTTCAACTTTACTCTGACCTTTTTTTTTTTTTTTTTGATATGTTAACTTTACAAACCTGAAGTACATTTTCAAGTATTCATTTTTTAGTAAGTTTCCTGTCAAGGGAGATAGTAAGAAATAACCTTTCATGAAGGCTAAAGGGTAGAAGCCAAGCAGAAGTTCATTTTATACTGTACAAACCACCTTCTTGTGGATAAACAATCGCATACTAATCTAGGTGCTACAGGGAAAGAATTTTGCAGATGTGATTAAAATCCCCAGTCAGTTTATTTTATGTTAAATGCAAGAGCGTTTCTCATGGGTTGGCCTGAAATAGCAAGTTGGAAAGACTTGAAAAGATGTCTTAAGCCTTTCCTGAAGGACAGATGCTGAAACAGCTGCTGGGTTTGCAATTGCTGGCCCTTTCTTTTTTCTAGATCTTCTTAATGGCCTGTGGAAAATGGCTGAGTTCAGGCCCATGGGGTTTTAGCCTACTCAGAGCCAGAGCTGGGGACTTCTAAGTTGCTTAGCCAGCCTCCCTAATTGTGTAAACCAATTATTTTTAATAAATTCCTTTATTTATACATACATGCACGTATCCATGCATACACACATGTGCATATGCATACATGCAGAGAGATCATGATGGATAGATAGAGATATCAACAGTTTGTTAATTCAAAGTTAAACAAAGATGCAAAGACAATCAATGAATCACCTAGAATATCAACACCACAAAAAACTTAATTCTGTGTTTACTGGCTTCTGATTTCTGACAGAATTTACAACATGGGCCTCCCCGGTGTTGCAGCGGTTAAGCGCTGTGCTGTGAAGCTGTCAGCAGCTGCGATGCGAGTTTGATTCCAGGCCGGGGAGAGTCCCACATGGCGCGGCAGACCTCTCCTGCCTCGCCCGCTGCTCCCCTCAGTGGCGTATTTCTGATCTGCCTGTTCTGCTCCCCGCTCTGGCTCTGGTGAACCCTCTCGCCGCCCCATGCCTCTGGCCTGTACCCCAGCGTGTATGTGTAAATAAAAAATAAATCTTAAAAAAAAAAAAGAATTTACAACATGCTTTGATAAGCATAATTACTTTGTATCCAGCCCAAAAAGCTACAAATAATTCATTTGTTAAAAGAAAAACCTCACATTAGAATATATTTCCAGAATATTTCACTCTTCACTTGCATGATGCACTATAGAATTTTTAATGCTTTGTCCTGCTTTTTAGTGTGAAATGGCTGTGGACGAGGCTGGATTTTGTTACAGTTGATTCAGGGAAAGCCTGTTTAGAAAAGTAAATAGTAAATGGTGATAGAATTTTATAAAATCACTCACAAAGCCTGGAAATTTAGAATGTCAGAATACTGCAGGGCTGTTTTTTTTCTTTTCTTTTTCTTTCTTTTAGAGATTTATATATTTTTGCATACAAGCTGGGGTGCAGGCCAGAGTGGGGTGGTGAGAGGGTTCACCAGAGACAGAGTGGGGAGCAGAACAGGCAGGTGGACGGAAATACACTGCTGAGGGGAGCAGCAGACGAGGCAGGAGAGGACTGCAGCGCCGTGTGGGAAGCTACCTGGCCGGGCATCGAACTCCACAGCGCTGTACTTAACCCATTGGGCCCCCTTTTTGTTTTCAATTGAGGCAATATTTAGATACTTTCATCAGGTATCACCATGGTAGAGCACCCACTGAGTCCCACAAATGATCTGTACTCCCCAGTCACAGTCCTTGTGCTTCCTTCCCTCTGTTCTTGCTCCTCCCCACCCCCTCCCAACCTTGGAGCTTCAGTTCTGTAGTCTGCTGTCAAGAGTTAGTTTTTAAGCTGGTCTTTATCTTATTTTTTTTTAGCGGATTCACTAGAGACAGAGTGGGGAGCAGAACAGGCAGATCAACGGAAACACATTGCTGAGGGGACCAGCCCTGGAGGCAGGAGAGGTCTGCTGCGCCACGTGGGACTCTCCCTGGCCGGGCATCAAACTCTCGCTGCAGCTGCCACAGCTACCAACAGCTCCACAGCACTGTGCTCAACCCATTCAGCCACCACGGAGGCCCTTTATCTGATTCTTGAAGAGTGTTTGTTCATAAGGAACATCTTCCCCATCGCACACAGTATGCATTCTCCCTGCCAAGGGGACATTGGAATCGTTAGCTGCGTTGGAACTGTATTATTCATTAAACCAATTTTCCTTTATTTCACATGTAATTTATTGCACTCCATTTATGGGGAAGAGAAAATAAATCAAATTTTAGTATTTAAAGCTAGATTTTTATTTTTATTTTTTTAGCTATTTAATTCCCTTTAAGTTCAGGTAATCTGCCGAGTCCACCTCTAGCATCAGACTACCATAGAATAGACAATAAACTGACTTATGGATAATATTTTGTATAACCATTAACATTTTGTAGAGCATTAACATGCTGTGCCTAAATTATGAAAGCATACATTTTTACTTAGTGTTTTAAGAGTCTCTATATTTTTAGAATTCAAAAAATATACTGCTTTGAGACATTTTGAAATATGACATTTTTGAAGTTAATAGCTTTATTTTCAGACATTTTCTTTAATCTTATATCTAGCAGCTCAGAGGACATGGAACTGATATTGCTTTCAAATATACTTTGCACTGAAAATTAATCCACTTGGAAGAAAATTGTATTGACTATTAAATTGAATGCATTTTAAATTTTGGAGGTTTACTTTTTTCTTCTCTCAGGGGCTGGGTGTAGTCGATCCTCTCTAGAGAAACAGGGAAACAGGCGTGATTCTGTCACCCACTAAGAAAACGTAATTTTGCACAGATAGCCAATGAGAAGGAAGAAAATGGTACTAATTCCATTTAGTATAGACTATGGTTCAAAGTCATTGTGCTTTAAAACCCCATTTTCATATGTTCCAAAATACATATCCAGACATTTACTTTCGACATGCAGAGAGTATCTATAAGACTGTTATTTCTAGTCAAGATCCTCTTAAGCGGAATGTGTCTGGCGATATTACAAGTGATTTATCTAGGAGAATAGGGCCAATTGAACAAAGTAATAGATTTGACTTAGCTAATTTCCCAAGGGAATTTCTACTCTATATTCAGTATCATCCTAAAGCTGTGCTTAATTCTTATGATGATTGAAAAACCTAAGTTAAAGTCTTTTCAAATACTGTGGGTAATCCTGTCCCTTATTTTGATGTTTGCCCTTTAGCTTCCATAACTCCAGACCTCCTGTATTACATTTCTCCTGATTTTGAGATCCTTAATGCCAATAAGCATTATCATTAGCTCTTAGAGATCAGTGGTCAATAATCAAACTTTCATCCTTTGCATTGATGCCATAAACGAATACATAGATAGTCTTGATAATCTACATATTCAGCCACATGTCAAAGAATACAGAAGTTTAAATTATAATCTGACGCAGAGTATCAGCAATATGAATAATCTCTCCCTCCATGACATCATCATGTCACAATTTTATTAACATTTGTGATCAAGAATTCATGAGCAGAGTCTCCCTGGTGGCACAGGGGTTAAATCTTAGAGCTATCAAGCTATATTGCCAGTCACTTTGGCTTCAGTTCGATCTGGCCAAAGAGCTGACCCACATGACACAGCAGACCTCTCCTGTCTTCACCACTGCTCCCCTGACGTATATATCAGTACATCCGCCTGTTCTGCTTCCCACTCTGCCTCTGGTGAAACCTCTTACTCCCCACACCTTGTATGCATAAAGTTCCCCAGTTCTTGTGTGCATAAATAAATAAAAATAAATTTTTAAAAAATGAAATCATGAGCAGAGATTGTTCAGTCTTGTAGAAAATGACTTATACCAGGGCATCCCTTGTGGTGCAACAGGTTAAGTTGCTGTACTCTGAAGCTAGCTGCAGCCACTGCAGCATGAGTTCGATCCCCGGCCAGGGAGCTTCCCACATGGCGCAGCAGACCTGCTGCTCCCCTCAGCAGTGTCCTTCACTCATCAGCCTGTTCTGCTCCCCACTCTGTCTCTGGTGAATCCTCTCACCACCCCACACCTCTGGCCTGCACCCCAGTTCTTATATGCATAAATAAATTTTTTTAAAAAGAGAAGAAAATGACACACCAATAATTGAAACTGCCTTCTAAGATTTCAGAGTTTGATGCACCTAATTTACGCATCAGAGCACAGACACAGAACATTTAGTTTTTGGTCTAAGTCTAAGATTGTATATCAAGTAAAGACCCACTTGCAGAGCCACAGCTCAGCTCTTGAAACACTCAGGATGAAAATTCTTGCAAGATTTGAAAGGTCACCTTGCATCTCTGGTCACAGAATAAATAATATAACTTCTTTCTCTTCTCCAGACTCTTTTGCAATAGTCCCTTTCTTGTGCCTGTTTATCAATTTTAAAATGTTCCTCACTGCATCATCTTCTCCTGGAATACATCCCTAAATATAAGTTGTAGAGACTGCTGAATGCTTCAACATTGTTCTCTTCATTCTTAGTCATAGAATCCACAGTATAGGTCTTGACAAATATCCTCTTAAGATCGAAGATTGAATTTCTGTATTTCTCTTGCTGATAATTTTAATCATGCATTTAAATTTAGGGCAAAGATAGCAAAATGATGTGTCTGATTTCCAAGATTGTTCTTTGTAAGAAATATATAGTCTATAATTGTGATATCTGCTTCAAGTTATGCTTGAAACATGAGTTAGGACCCACTGCATATAAACTGAAGGTCTGAGTAAAAAGATCAAATGAATTAGATGTGGGAGGACAGTAGGTAAGAAAGAGGAGTTAGATTGTAGTGACGTGTTCTAGAAGCAGACACTTGGAAGAGCCAAGACATGATAATGTGGGGACTGAACTGGGGAAGCATTATGATGGGCAAATCCATCACTTCTAAAATGGTCACCATTCTGTTAAACAAGGTAAGTCTTGATGAAAAGAAAATAAATTGGATAAGACAGAAAATGTGAGGAAAATGAAAACCTCCTGCAGATACCATCAATGCATCTTCAACGATTGCTAATGCTCTTGAGTACCAAGAACTGCTAGCTTTTTTTAGATGGTTTGGTCTTCTATGTGCTGAAGGAATCAATGTTCTTCTCTATTTCCTTTAATCCACACAATTGTAAAATGAATTTATATGTTGGATAATGTCTTATAGTCCCCAAAACTAACACAGCTATCTATCATGTCATTTGAAAGTAAATATTATCACATGTCTAATTAAATTGGGAAGAATCAATAATGAAGTATAAATTGTTGTTAGCAGTAAAATTAATTAAAAAATTAAAGTAGATGAAAACATGTGAAGTATTATTTTGGGAGTAAACACTTGACATCTAAAATATTTGTCCATAGAAAATACTTCGCAATGAGACTGTTTTTCTAATATACTAGTCTCCCCTTATCCACTGTTTCATTTTTCATGGTTTCACTTACCCATGGTCGACCATGGTTCAAAAATATTACTTAAGATAAAGCATTTTGAGCAAGAACCAGAGACAAGAGAGAGAGTGGGGAGAGAGAGAGAGAGACCACTTTCACATAACATTTATTCTTTTATTATACTATTTTGTTATAATTGTTTTATTATTAGCTATTGTTAACCTCTTACTTTGCTAATTTATAAGTTAAAATCTAATATAGGTATGCATTTATACAAGTAAAACATAATATATAAAAGATTCAGTACTATCCATGGTTTCAGTTATCCACAGGGATTCTTGGAATGGTCTTGGACTAGGATATCTGAGTGAGTTAAACTTTGTTATTTTAAAACCTTCCATGTGGTAATGGACTATGGGTGATTCGGTAAAATGGGAGAACTATGGTACCCACACCTGAGGGGAGAAATCATATATTGTCCAAAAATTAAGAAAGAAAAAAGTATTAAAAAAAGAATAGTCAAATAAAATAAAACCTTCCATGACCAAAGAATGGATACAAACAATGTTCCTCCATTTATTGAAAAGTAGAAAAGATGAGAAAGTGATTCTAATACCATGAACTATATAAATCAGGTATTAGAGATCAGGTATAATTTTTTAATTTTTCCAATTATCCTGGGAATACAGCAACATTCTCAAAGGGCCTGAAAATTCCTTTTTTATATATCAGAGTATCATACAGAAATATGTTCTATCAGTTGCTAAGTCTGATGCTTGTTTAATGTCAGCAATTTTCTTTCTGAAACCAATTTTGCTCTCAGCATGAGGAGAAAATATTGAAGAGAGATATTGTAACCTTTATGCTTGGAAAATTTATATTTCATAGGATTAAAAAAAGCAACAATATTTATTGACAGGAGAATCTCAAGAAGCAATAAAAAGAAAATTAACTATATCAAATAATATATTACTTGAATAGTCTAGAACAGGTTCTAAACCTACTTCTTTACAAAAATAAAAATCAAGTATTTGCACAGAGCTATCTCCTTTTCTATGGTGAAAATTAAGATATGCTGCCCTAGACATTTTAGGAGAATTCATAACAGAAGAAATGCTTTCTTCATTTGCTTGTTTTCGTGACTGGAGGATCAGTTTGACTAATCAGTTCCAAAAAATGGTTATGGTATACATAACTGAATATCTGTGAAAATTTTGAACACACTGTATTACTCTTTTCAAACAGTGAAACTTCAAACCTGCCTTTTAACATACTGGGTAAAAATCATTAGAAGCCAAAAAAAAAAAAAAAAAAAAACTTCTGATCTATACAGTGTTAAACATCTATCTGAAGAAAATCATTTGTCATTTAATATTACATGAAAAGCTTATCTTCAATAAACATGTATCTTTTAAAAATAATTATACAAGTGTTATCATCATATCTTAGAGGACAATTAAATAGAAGCATCAAAGGCAGTAATTGCACTAAGTCTATGTTAAAAATTTTCTAGTCCATTTACTGTGTTCAGCATTTTGCATATATTATCTAATTTCATACTCATAACAAACTTGCAAAGTAAGCTTTATTTATCATATTTTATGCATTTGAGGAAACTGAGATGTAAAGAAATTAAGTAATACTCCAGGATTTTAAAGACACAAATGCATGAATCAAATCTGGGTATTTCACTCTAAAGCACATGTCTTTTCTAAATTAAGTGATATTTTAAACTATTAAATAAATTAACTATAATTATAATAGTGACGTCGGCATTGAGTTATGCTTGAACTATGGGAAGACAATATAAATAAACTGAAAGTTTGAGGTAATAAACTGAAAGTTTATCTTACCAAATAATGGTAAGATCCTTCCAATTCATGTAACAAATGGCTGGAAAAGCTCCTTCCTTATAGACCTTCAGAAAACACTGGAGGTTGTTTCTGAGAATAACGAAATTCAGACATGGTAACTGAAAACACACATTTAATAGATAGTAATCTAGGAATGAATATATGTAGTTACAACTATGATTTTATTTTTTAATGATTTGTTGTATTTATTTATGCATACAAGAACTGGGGTATAGGCCAGAGGTGCAGGGGGTGAGAGAATTCACCAGAGACAGAGTGAGGAGAAGAACAGGTAGATCCACTAAAATACACTGCTGAGGGGAGCAGTGGGTGAGACAGGTGAGGTCTCTTGTCCATGTGGGTCAGCTCCTTGGCTGGGGATTGAACTCATGCTGCAGTGGCTGGCAATAACTTGATAGCACTGAGACTTTAACCCCTCTGCCACCAGGGAGGCCCACTACTACTATTTTTAAACTAAAAATATAATAGGGGCACTTTGTCAATGTGGCCGCATCAATGGTCTGTCTCAATCTAGCCTGTTTTTTCTTTTTGAGCATTCTGTTTTCTTATCCACCGCCATTACTTAGGGTCAGAGACCTTCACGCTGCTTCTCATTTTGATCTTTCTATTTTTGCGATCTTTACCCTGAAAATTTGGAGAGGATTTTCTTTCCTGCAATATACTCGGCCTCATCTTGTCAAACGTGTTAAACAAAACAAGTGTTTGGCCAATTTTTGTATTGGGCAAATATCCCTAAATCCGAATCATCACTGTCTTGGAATTTATGCTGAGACATTACTTTTTTCTTTTGGAATTGAGTTCATTATGATATTTCATTCTGCTGCTTTGCTAGGAAGAACCACATTATTGTCAAGTTCAAGTGGAAAATATTCCCTGACATTCTGTTTAATACCATCAGATTCTCTGCATTAGATTCTCTGGCATCAGATTCTCTGCCTAAACCACTTCATTCTCAGTAATGTACTTGCTATACCCACAGTACTCTGGGGTCATTATTTTGCCATAATTTCCTTACCCATGCATCCATGTTCATATGACTAGCACCCTTAATTCATCTCTCACTTCCCAAATTTAGCCTTTTGATTTAATGAAAATTTTGTTTCACACTTCATACTCAAATTTTATTTTCCTTTAAAAAATGTAATGTTAGTGTTACAGGAGTTTTGGGAGGGTTAGCTTCTCACCTTGCAGAAACCAAAACTCAAGAGGACTGGCTGAGGGAAGAGTTTAGTTGAGGGAAGAGGAGAGTTGAGGGAAGGAAATCAGGTTTAATTAGGTGCAGGCTCAAAGGCCATCCTCCTGAGTTGGGGAGAAGCAAGAATTAATGGGGGACTTACAAGGAAGGTGAGAACGGAAGAGTCTGCAATAGCAAGATTTCAGAGTAGGCAGGAGTTTCCAGAAACTGCATTCATATCCCCTTTCTTACAAATGTGTTCTTGGCAGATCTGCCCTGGTGCTGGCTGACATGCTTTTACTGTGCTAATGAGGTTGTGTCTTCATCTTTGTCTATTCCCTCCATCTTGATTTCAGCCGGTTTTGCCTTTTTTTTTTTTTTTTTAAATCTGCAAGAAAAGATAAACAGGGGCAGAGTAAGAAAGAACAGGAAGGATAAGGATCAATGGTTATCAGGCTGGTGACAATTCCTTCCTCTCTATATAACTTGCTTCTCATTAGTGAGAGAAAATGAGCAAACGTCCATCTTCTGAAACTACTCTGTGCAGAATGGGGGCAAAGTTTGGGAACCTATAGAGGAACAGAATCTTTCACTAGCTAATTTGAGACATGACTGGTTATTACAGGGTTATAAAAACCAATTGTTTACATCATTGGGTTTGGCAGATTAATACTTCCAGTCATGAGACAAAGTAATTCAGGAGGCAAAAGAGGTAAGCATATGATAGTAACCATGGGACCATTCACCCAAATCAATTAGAAAAGACTTTGATTATCATAGGTGCCCAGGGCCAGGATTCAGCTTTTTCAAACTACCCCACCCCTGAAGGGTCTCCTTACTATGTGTTTTCATTTCCAGCCAGTCCTGTAACACAATTCAAGGTGATTGTTGTGACTCATATGTAAATAAAAATATCAGAAAGTCAGATAAGCTTATTTTTCATTTTTTGGGGGCTCTTTAAGGTCTGAACAAGAATTAACTATTTAACCCCTCCTATATTAGGACCACAAAGGCACTGCTGTGCAAAGGTTTATGACAATATTATCCCTTTTCAACTCTGCCCTAATATTGAAATCAAGTTTTCCTTCAAATTATTGTGGATCGAAGTATTCTCTATACTGGTTCAATACCATTTCCTCATTCTCTGTACCATAATATATAACTAAAATTTGGGAAATTTTGTTATTGAAGTCTAAAATTATGAAACCTCTCATGTAAATCATCATAATAAAGCATAATATAAAAATATAATGATATAGCAAAAAAATTATTGTAAATTCATCATCTACATTAGTATTTAAGGAAGAAAATCTGTTTTTCTTAAACTCCACTTATCAGAACCTCATTAAGAAAAATAAGCAGCATCTTTTCCCCTGATAACCCTATTTTTTTCTTTTTTTGGTTCTCAATAGAAAGGATGCATTTTTATTTTATTTTGTTTTTCTTTCCCTGGTACTATAACTTATCTTTCTCTCCATCCATTTTCAGTCTAGCTACTATCAAAGATTATTTTTTTTTAATTTTCACAGTGATCTTTAGCAAGTAGATACCATTATCATAAATTTGCTTTTTTTTTCCATTTTTTTAAATTGTTATTTATGTCTTTTACATTTTGTATTCCCCTTGGGCAGCCCACCACCAATTCACCCGTGATCCATCTCCATGGTCCCCTGTATTCTCCTCTCTTCCATTTTGTGCCCTTATCCTCCCCTCCCCCCTCCCCCACCGCTGAGTGTCTCTCTCCCACCCGGCCTCCCTATAGTCCTGTTATGAGTGAAACCATTCGATATTTTTCTTTTTCTTTCTGGCTTATTTCACTGAGTATGATTCCCTCTAATTCCATCCATGTCGCTGCAAATTGCATGTGTTTATCTTCTTTCCATGCTGAATAGTACTCCATTGTGTATATGTACCACATCTTCTGGATCCAATCATCTATTTTTGGACATCTGGGTTGCTTCCATACCTTTG
>PVIJ01011733.1:0-23826 GCA_004024925.1 Scalopus aquaticus
CGCAAGCTGGCCTCTAATCTGTCCACTGCCTGGCACACACCAGCTCTCACCCTTCTACTGCTATGGGAGGCAGAGGGCACCTGTGAACAGAGGGCCACCGGAAACAGACAGCCTGGGTGACCCGAAGCGAGGGGCCAGATGCCCATGGAGTTCAGAGACGACAACAGTGAGGCTGTGGCTCCCGACCGCCCCTTCCCTGGTGCCAGTGGCCTTGCCCTGTCATGGAATCTTGGCAGGCATAGGTTGGTGGAGAAACCAGCAGTGTGAAGGGGCGGGGAAGGGAGAGGGGAGAGGAAGTCTTTAAGTGCGCTTCTTCTGCCTGGTGGTGCAGATCCTCGGGTCTGTGTGATCTTGTTTTTGAAGGGCTCTTGGTTTTCCCCAGATGGTATGAAAAAAAAAAATCTGTCACAGATGTTTCTGCTCTCGGGAGGAGCATCTGAACTCAGCTCCCTCGTCTTCCACTTGGAGCTGTATTGGTTGCGAGTGTCCTCAACTATTCCATCTGCTGCTTTGGTTTTCTCTGTGCATCCAGCCCTGTAAACCACCCACCCCTCTAGCCCTGGCAGTGGCCCACTGCCCCCAGCACCATTGTGACCAGGTCTTAGAGCCCTCTTAGTCCATGCCTGGGCCTTGACACTCTGCGGATGTGACACCTTCTCTCTTTCACAATGATTTCAAGTAGGCCTCCCACTTAGGGATAAGGTCTTCTGAGACTCAGAGAGGTCAAGTGATTGGCCCAAGATCACACAGCCAGGAAGGGTGCAGTCAGGCTCCACATACATTAAGTTTGACCCCAACGTGACTACTGTCTTTCACGTGGAAGGGGGCAACCACACGGCACCTGCAGTGCAGCTGCCCCTTTCTACCAACCTCTGATCCTCAGATGACATGAGTAGAGGCTCACAGCCCTCCTGCCTGGTAATTGAATTCAGCCTCAGAAGTTTTCTTAACACGGTACTGCAGGAAGCCACTACCAATTAAATGCAGTTGGCACACAAGACAAGACTTATTGTCCTCCTTTCCATATGCCATCTTGTTTTAGATGTAGGGTGATGACACCCTGGAGTTTGATGAGCCAGGAAACAGAAGCCGCGGTGTTTCAGCAAGGTCTGTGTTCTTTGGGGGTGGGATTTGGGGCTTGTTCTGGTGCTCTCTATTAAAGCTGAACAACTTGTGGAGCGGGAGGTGGGAAAGGTGGCAGGATAACTACAAAGGAGAACATTCTGGGGCTCCCCATGTGGGTGCCTCCTGAGGTCTCCCCACGAAAGCTGTGCTGCTTCCAGTTCCTGGGCTCTGGGCAGCCCACACTCCCTTCGGTGAAACCAGATGCCAGCCGGGCTGGCTGAGCCATCCGCCTGCCCTGCGCCACTCATGCTCGCCTGGGCAGAGGTAAATCACATTCTGGCAAAGCCAGAGGACGGGCCCTGCCTCCCCACAGTGGGCACTGAGAAAGGTGCTGTGGAAGCCCCGGGGAGGCGCCCAGGATCACTGGGGTTTATTGCTCAGGCCCCCGTCTTTGTGTGCCCGCCGCCCTCCTCGCCAAGAGAAACAACCTGGCTGGGCTGAGCTCCGCTGTGCACCTAGTGGGAACCGCAGCCCTTAACTGGAGTTTCCCAAAGAGAATTAAGCTGAGAAGCTGCAACAGACTTGCATATTCATGAGCTCATGTCACCCAGAGGTCGTTGGAAGGCCCAACCACTATTTCATTTCAGGAAATGCCTCTGACAACAAAGCGCAGCAAAGCCGGCTCTGATGCTAAACCGTAATCAGGCTCACGTGACCCAAGGCAGGCCGAGGCGGCAGGCCAGGTCTCAGGTTCCCAATCTGATTAGCTAGTGTGGGCCAGGACGACCTGGGTTGAGTTTCGAGGTGCAGAAAGAGCACAAGCCCAAAATGTGGGCTGCGTGGTTTCTCAAACCCAATTTGGTGCAGAGAGAGGACCGCAGTTTTCAATAAACTGGGAAGCAACAAGCTATGCAGCAGTTGGGGGGGGGGGGGCTCCAGTGTCAGGGTGCTCATCTGAAGGAGTCTGGTGGGCTGTCACCTGCACTTGTGATTGGACCCGAGTTATTTTTATTCCTCTATTTGCTTTACAAGCCCTTAGTCAAGTGATTCAGGCAGGTGGGATATAAATGGGGGTGACTGCATGGGGGTGTCTGTTTCGAGGGTTGTTTGATGACTGCACTCTTTGTGCTTCTCTTGGAAGCTAGAGATGGCGAATAAATAACCCAAATTCCCACTTCGTTCCACCACGGAGGGAGGGATTGGCTTGTCACATGTGTCTGCTGCCCACCTGAGGGCATGAGGAGGGTGGACGTAATCCTGGAGGCTGGGACATCAAGAGACCCCAGAAACTGAGGCACCAGTCCTCCTGCACCACCCCCACCGCCCCCACCCCCCCCTCCCTCCCAACCCCTGTAGGAGGCAGGTGTGAAATATGCTTCTTCAGTGAGTTCCTCTGTCTGATAGGATCTTGTCATTGTGTTTCTTAGCATAACCTTGATCAGAGTCTGCTGTGATTCCCTCTACTGGGAGTAAAAGTAATTTGTGAGTGTACAGGTTCGGAAGGGAAGAGCACTGCAGGGCAGTCATCCCGATATCTCCTAATACCGCTCAATGTCTACATAGTTGTATAAATTTTGACCGGATTTCTAATTTGGGGAGAGCCTTCCTTAGCTCATATATATATACATACACATACACAAGAACATGTTTGTGTATATAGTTAAATGCATATTCATACCACACAAAACATTTGCAAATGTTACTGTCTAAAATCATTAGCTGAATTTGTGTTCTGATTAGACATTCATGATTAAGAAATTTCTATATACTTGTGTGATCTAAGCATGTTATCAGTGTTTGCTGGGGATTGAGATGATGGTTCATCGTGGTTAATGATAGAAGGCCAAGTCTCTAATGATCAACATTTCTGACTGCTCTTTCCTTTTAGAACATTAACTGGTGACCCAAAAACTTACGGAGTGCAAGTAAAATATTAGCCTTACAAATCTTATCCTTGAACTTCCAGGGCAAAGTCATTTGCTCTCATGCTTGAAGAAGTAGAACCAGGCATTTATGAGGATGGACTTTGGAGTCAGATAAACCTGAGTTTAAATCCTGCTCCTATTGCTAATAGTGTGTGACATGGGGCAAGTCACTTAATCTATCTGAGACTAAGTTTCTTGTCTTGAAGTGGATATCTTAATGCGTCTCTTGGGGTGACTGGGAGCTCTAGTGGATACTACTACTTTTGGCTGCGATTCCTTGCAGCCAAAGGGATCCAGTTGGCCTCCTGAAGACAATGGGATAGAAATACACTGAGAGCTCGGGTCCTGCGGGCGGTGCTAAGCCACCGAAATAACCATCTTGAAGCCATTCCACTTCCAGACTTCTTGATATTGGATGTAATAGGACCTCTTACTGGTTTAAGTCGGTTGACTTGGTGTTACTTGCAGGTAATAGCTTCCTCACTAATACAACAACAAAGGCAGCCATCGTCACTTTTGTTTTGGGAAACCTAAAAGATTTGGAATTGGGAAAGTGCCAAGTTGGGAAATTTTCAGGGTAAATTGTACGAAAGGGAAAATGGGTGGGAGTGAGTGAAATTTGTCAGAGATGTTTCCCGAAAGTCTGTTACTACCGTGCAGTGAGGAATAATGTGAGTCTGAAGTGTTCTATGTGAGTGGGACAAGGAAATTTGAAGACTTGCTATATTGAGCAAAAATATATTTGAATTTTGAAATGAAAACCAGGAAGCCAACAGAGAAGAGCAGAGAGTGTTAAGAAGGAAGCAGTCTGTCACCATCACCACCTCCAATAACATCCATGATCAAATATAGAGGACTTGCCATGTACCAGACACTGTTGGACTATCAACAGATATTATTCTATTTAATCTTCCTAAGAAAGCCATGACACATGCCCTTACATTACCCCTGTTTTCTGACAAAGGAACTAGATGTCAGAGGGTTCACATCCTACTGCCCGTAAGAGTAGACCCAGGATTCAGGGTCTCACTGTTCCTGAAACTTACTTGTTTAGGCACAGGAGAGTCCCCAGATATACAATGATGCAGAAGCTTAACCAACACAGTGAACTGGTGGGCTCATCAGCTAGGAAGTTATCAGTGAGGGAAGTTTCACGTAAAGACTGTGTTGAATGTGACAGTAAAATAAGAGGGAAGTTGGTAGAGGGGCCCACCTCTGGAGAAGCCTGGGCATGGGCTAGTATATTGTCCTAGTCGGTAGACAAGAACAGAGAAAGGTGTTTTTTCCATTGGGTGTCACGAGAATTGCTGCTGTATTTATTAGTCACAATTATAGTGGTTTGGGGATAACATGTAGAAAGAGTTCACTCTAATACCACTTAGAAATCAAAATATTTTTTAAATGAGAGAAATATATTTCTCATTTTAAAATGAGAGAAATGTATTTCTCATTTTATTCTCTCATTTTATATTGAGTCCTAAATAAGAGATTCAGCAATTCTAAGTTGGGGTCCACTGGGAAGTGACTGCTGATTCCTCGCAGTAGAATTTGGAATGACAGCCCCACCTCCCTGTAGATGTTGGATGCCCATCGTCTGGTAAACCAAGTGATTGTTTAATATTGAATCAAAATTGAAAGCCTTAAACACCAGTGTGGGATGACTTACATGTATGAGACTGCTGTCTTGGGGTAGACTGCTTTGGGCAACACCTGCGAGTTGAACCAGACTCCATGTTTATTAGGGAAGGATTCTGGCTGGGTTGCTGCCTCTGGGAGCCAATCACAAATGCCAGAATTGCTGACGAATTGCTTTGGTGCAGTAGCCAGCTCACTTCTGGGGCTTTTGAAAAGTTAGATCCTCTTGATACTCCCAGTGCTGCTGCTGACCTTAGGGAAAGTGTTCAGTCTGTAATAGAAAAGGGGAAGGATGGCCACTGTCCTCTTCCTTAGGATGAGATTACTAAGAGAGAGATTTGAGACCCAGTTACTACAATTGCTTGTTTGCAGAGTGTTAATTGAATTTGATGATCATGAAGATGATTCTTTGTATTATGTTCTACTCGGAGAGAGGAGCCTCTATATTTCTCTTACCCCTCCTCGCTAAACTGGAAACACTCCATGAAGAAGTAGAGGGCAAGTGGAGGGCATACTTTCCAATTAAACAGGAGGTTTCAACATGATGATGTAAATAACTAAATAATTATACTTCCCCAAGGCATTGTTAAACTTGTCCTTTAAGAAGAAGGTAGAACTTTTAGTTTGTTGATGAAATAAATTTTGTGTTAGCAGGCAAGCTTCTTGAGGCCAGAGACCAGGCCATTTGGTCTTTTATAACTAGAATAATCAGTTATTTCTGTTCATGAACTACTTCCAGTTCTCTTCCTGTCTGGGTACATGGTAGGGTTCTACCTCCCACTCCCTGGCCAATGCTATAGTAGAAACAAAACAAGTCACTGCTGTGCTGGAAGATTTAGTCTCCTGTTTGAGATCCTCCAGAACTCTCTTTTCTCTCTGACATGGCAACCAATAATATTTAAGATGGCGGCTGCTTTATCCGTGGGGATACCTGAATATTGATGAAGAACACATTCACATCCTCTGCCGCACTGCCCCCCCCCAAGCCTCCTGCTAACTCTCAATGGACATGTGAGCATGAGTGGGAAATAAATGTTGGTACCTTTAAGCCACCCCAAAATTGGTACTGTTTTTACTATAACACAGTCCCAACTAATACAGTGTAAGACCTAACCTTTATTTAGGTATATATTACAGGTGTATTATTAATAAACTCTTAGGGTCACTAGACTCTAAGCACCTTAAGGGCAGATAGGGTAGGGTATTCCTTTTGTATTTCTGGCATCTAGAAGAGATACAAAGTGTTTCATAATGAAAGTTATTGTCTAAATGCTTGGACACCTGAAGAGACGGGGAAGGCATGAAGAAAATGAATAAAAGCAGTGTTTTTCCTAAATTTTATTTAAGCTATGAGATTCCTTTTCTTCTACCATTGCTTTCCAAAGAACAACTTTCAAGACTAAATTTCTACCAAATGTTTATTCTCTGTTCCTGCACAATCTTTGTCATTTCTAGTAGAATCGTGGTAAGTCACAGAAAAGTAATTTTTGGTTGGGGAAGAGAGAGGGAGTGATGGAAGGAGGGAGAGGAACTAGCTACTGAAGAGTTGAGAATTAGCTGTGTTCAAAACAAAGGTAGTATTTATTTATTTTGGATAACAGGAAAGCTTTCCAGATCTATTCTGCACATATAGATGTCTGGCTTTATGAATAGTGGCCTCAAATATTTCATCTCACATACCACTCACAGTCACCCAATAATTAGTGTCAAATATTTACCACTCACAGTCACCCAATAATTAGTTATTTTATAGGTCAGTTTTCCATATTTCAATCTGATTACATTAATCAGGATCACTAATTTGGTTGCAAAAAAGAATGAGTTAATAATCCCATATCAAATAGCTTTATTTCTAGCCCAAAGCTCAGAATTGCTTTAGTTAACTTTATATACAAAATGCAGTTTCTACTTAGCTTTTTGAAATATTGCAAATAAATTGAGGTTATTCCATTTCTTCCTTTGAGTAATAGCCTAGAAATTGCTGTGGTATACTCCTCCACTTAATTCAGGTGCCTGACTGTACTACCTAAAATAGCCATAACCTCACATCCTGGCCCCACCTTCTTTATTCTTCTTACAGAATTTATGATTTGAAATCATGCTAACTATTTTACTTGGCTATTGCCTAGTTTTCCCTACCAGAGTATAACCGGTGTGGAAGTAGGAGGGTCATCTCTCCTGTTCACCCCTTCCCCTCTGGCCCCTGGAACTGTACCTGCACACACTCATAATTCAATGTATGTTCAATGAATAAAGAATGAATGAATGCAGGCATCAGGGAACAGTTTGAATCACTGAATTCACATCTCATTAGAAGCAGAAGGAGACCTGGGTTCCTCTAGGACAGCTCCTCATGGGTGAACACAATGGGTCGTGCCTAAGATCTCACTCTCGTGGTAGAATCGCAACTCACAGTCATCCAGCGTTCTTTCCATCTCAACATGCAGGTGCCTACTACAGAGCTGCTGAAAAGTGGGTAGGTGAGACAAAGGTGAAAACACCTGGAATGGATAAGGGAAATATTGGAAACAGAGACCACCGGTTGTTTTAGCATGTCCTATCTCCCCACTGCTGCCCAACAGGCCCATTAGTGAAGGCGGTGAGGGAGGCATGGAGAGCCTGGCGGGGAGGGGAAGCGGGGGATGTACCCAAGGGAGAGTGGGATTAAGAAGGATACTGTGCTTTTTCTTGACTTTCCATCATCAACTTATAGTGCCTTTCCTTCTCCTTATAGATCTTTTTAGAATTATGAGCCACTGAGTATTTTAAATGGACTTTCTGTTATATCATAAATATTCAGACTGGGGATAGTAATTGTTCCCTGTGATTAATTCTGCTTACTTGGGAAAGTTGTGCAAGGTTTTCACTGGAGGGTATGTCTTTTATGTTTTAATCTTACTCATGTATAATGCAATTTGTCCTCAACTGCAGTTGAGACAGTGGAGGGAAGCTAAGGGCTCTTTAGGTCATTTTTTTCTTATGGCCATGTTTGGAAGTACTTAAATTAGATGGTTCCTGTTACCCCTCCCTGGGCTGAGATGAAGGTAATTGATGGGGCGCGGGGCCAGAAGTTCCTACTGACTGTTCCTGTCATATTGGTCTGGGGTTAATGGAGAAAAACGCCATGCTGAAGGTTACAGCATTTCCCTTTGCTTCCATTTTAATGATACTTGCCTGCCAGTGTTTTCTCTTTGAAGAGCAATTTAATAAACAATCACTGGCGTTTCATGTTGAGGGCAAGATTTGTAATGGCATTCATCTCCCCGGGAGTTCTTCCTTAGCATGTGATTGGATCAAGCCCTTGCAAAGAATACAAAGTGCTGGTGGCTCCAAATGCACCAGGGTTCCCCCCTGCACGGGATGCAAGTGGGCTTGAGCTGGATGCGGGGGACAGTTTTCAGGATGATCTTGAACTCTGTTTAAATGTGTTTGATTTAAAAAACATGCCTCAAGGGGATCAAACCTGAGCTTGTATTACACTGAGGCCCCTTACTGGTGGGACTGAGCAGGCAGTGGGCATGTCAAGTTCTGGAATGTGATCTTGGGCTGACTCTGCTGTGGGATAAGAAGGAAGCTGAACAGCCAATGGCTTTCATTGTTGAAGATGACAATGGAAGCTCTTAGGCTTGACAAGGAAGATTAGAATCACGCGGTGCTTACTAAGCGGCCACAGGAGGAAGACACTGTGCTGGGTGCTCTCCACAGCAAGCCCAGGCAAGGACATGGCTTGTGTGCGTCCATTTTGATTAAAATCACATGTAAATTTATACAGCCAATTAGGGTGAGCCTCGGGCTCTGTGGAGGGTGCTACGCAGGCCTGAGTGGGGCTGAGCCCGGCATCCACACTGAGAAATGGAGCTTGACAGTTTTCCAGCTTCTCTGGTTCTGTGATGAACAACAACAGCAGAGTTCTAGGAACAGCGCAGAGGGGAGCACCCCTGAGGGAGCCTGGGCATGAGCGGGGCTGCGGATGGGAAAGACCGAGGTCATTTGTCTGCCTAGTGGGACCACTCTGTGAAGCCACAGAGACCCCCGGTGCTCGTCTCAAAGACCATTACTGTGGTACTCTGTAGATGGCGACATCGCCAATGTGGCAAGCTGGTTTCCTTAGTCCTTTTCCTTTGGCATGCCAGGATTGGAGAGAGAGAGTGGCAACCTGCTGTCCCTTTGGGCCCCTTTGAGAGCAGGGGCTGTGACTTTTAACTGAGGGGAGGGTTCAGTTGTAGTCAACACACAAGAACTTCTGGGGAAGGGTGGCGACCAGCACACTGTGTTGGTGACTCACCGACCCGGCTGCTAGTGGCCTTCCCTGTGGTTGGTGACGTGTGTGCTCTAAGTTTCTGCAAACTGTTTATCTTTGTTTTAATCCCACAACAGCAAAAAATATTCTAAGCTTTAGCTAGTGATAGGCTTTTATTTGTAAGTCATAATTGAAAATTTAACTTAGAGTGATTGTAGCAGTATTAGAAAGGCCTCTTGGCCTTCTAATGAGTTTTGACCTGTGGGTTTGAAAGCAGATGCAGGCAGTGCAGGTGGAGGATGGAGCTGGATTTAGCAGTGACCTCATAGACTCAAACTTGAGGTTGTGCAGGCATTCCAGCTCTCACCCAGGCTGCCGCGTTAAGCAAAGGCCAGCACTTTCCAGGCTCAGCCAGACACGATATTAGATGTGGAATAAGGAATTAATTCAGTCGAGGTAACCTAAGCGTCCCCCATCTTTCAACCTTTGTCTCTCTATTCTCCCATTTTTATATCTAAGAATACACATTGAGATTGTCCTCCAAGACTCCAATTAAGTGGACAAAGAATGGTTTTTCCTTCCTGTGTTTCTAGAAAAGAATTAGTACTAATTCTGGTGGTTTGTTCTGTGGCAATGATGAGTGATAAGCTCACGCGCTGCCTGTGATAAACGGGAAGACTGTTGAATGAGGACATTCTTAGTCGGGGTCTCGCAGGCTGAGTTTTTACGGCAAACATGATGTCCCAGGGCCAAATTGAGTAGTGGTTGAGAGGTGGTTGCTAAACTCCTCACCCGGGTTCCAGTCCCAGCGCTGCCATTTCCTAGTTGTGTAAGCTTAACCTCTTTATGCCTCCATTACTGCATTTTGTGAAATGAGTGTGATATCAGAGCCTACCAGAGGTTGTGACGAGGGCTAAGTTACAAGAATTAGTGAGTGTGATATATACCACACACTGAAAAGTGCCTGGCACATATAAATATTTGATAAATATCTTTCATCCAAAACATCAAATAGGTATAATTATTTCCCTCCCTTACCCCTGTTGGATGAAGTTAACGTGTAATAACGATGAGCTCTGGTATTCTGCCTGATGGGACTTAGCAGATTTGCTAAAGGAACAGTCCGTACAAAGCTTCATGCCTTTCATTAAAACAAGCAAGCAAATAAATATTTGGTGAGAAGCTCTGTGGATTTCCTCTTCTGCAGAACAGTGCACTCGTATTCCAGGTCAGGTTAATAAAGTTAATGAGGGAAAAAATGTAGATCTCTGTATTTGTCTAGTGAATGGGAAAAGGTATGAGTTACTCAGATCTACCAAGCAAACCAGTAGCTCTTCCATAGAGATGTTCGTGCCTCTGAAACAGCAGAAAAAGTCATAAAAATAGCAATATCTGGGCATGACCCCAGAATGTGTCTGCAAAGTGTCCCAGAAACTGTACACCTACAAGTTCTCCAGATGATTCTGAAGTACAACCAAATGAGAACCACTCAGATGAACCATCCTAGATTTAACGAATGAGTACACAGCTCACACTAGTTTAGTTAAGCAGATCTGAGTAAAGTACCTCTAATGGAACTGCTTTCATGTTGAAATAAATCATTCTTGTTAGTACATCTCATTATAAAATTAATGATTTCCCCCTGTCTCTAGAGAAGCGTACTTGGCAAAAGGCATTTTAAAGAAATCAAGTATCAAGAGGTTATGGCAGTCTGAGAGTCTCAGTGATTACATATAGGACTGTTGTTATCAACCTGAGTTCACATGGTAATTATATTAGAAGTCAAAAGTGCCTCCAAACAGTGCAACTTGATAAATATGCATGGAGGAGGAATAATTGAGGTAAATTTGCAATTTGCCACAAACTTTCAGAAACATTTTCCCGTGGGGTGCCAGAGCCCCCCAGTTGTGGGGTAGGGGGCTATTTGCTGAGTGCAGAGTGGAGATGGACCCTCAAGCAGGTGACTTTGCTGGCCCTCCAGGAAGTAGTCATGTGCCCACGCCCTGCTCAGCACTTCCCACCTGGCCCAGCTGGACTCGGATGGGGACCGGGGCCCAGCGGGGTGGTCCCTGTCTCACTCGCCTTCCCCTCCATCCTCTGGCCTCATACCCTTCAGGAGAAAACTAACCTGCGCTACAAACTGTCCCTGTCAGGTTTCCTAATTCATCTCCTAACACAGTTATTAGAAAAGTTCAGTCAATGGAAAGATAATGCTTCCCTGCTGGAGATGAATAAGATAGTGTCACGTCACTAACTGTCACCAAACCCAATGACAGAGAGACCCTGGAGCTTCTTTGGGATGTGAGGCTCTGTCTGGGGGACAGTCCCAGCTCCTTGGTGCATTCTCCGGGTGCTGTCCAGGCAGCTCCTCCCAGCTAGCTGGAGGCCACCACTCTCCTTAGGTCATGTTTACTGAAGGTGCTTGTTTTCTGTCTCCATTTAGTCGGTTACAGGACACCGACAGGACAAAGCGTGTTGTAACTGACCACCAGTGGCGCTGGCTCCGGTTAGGGATTATGGTTGCCTTGGCAACCAGCTTTGCTGAACTCACCATAGCAAACATGGAATGAATGGCTGGGTCAACACCCCAGATAAAAAGAGGGTTATGCAACTGTTTGCTGAACCCTTGGCAGGATATTTTTTTCTGGACATTTCCCAGAATAGCCCCGTATTCACAAATTCCAAATGAAGAATTCTAATTTAAATCCATAACCAGTGTTTCCATTGTTTGCAAAAAAGAGCCTTCCCTGTTGGAAATGTAAATTCAAGTTTGCAGAAGGTTTGTGCTGGGTGTTGCTTCGGTTTTGGTAACAACTCGAGGGCATATTTAACGATAAGCTTTTCCTAGATCGGAAATCAGGAAGGTCACTCATGTATTTCTAATCACCTACATGAATAAGTTCATCTACTTGGATTCCCAGGTTCAGTCAGTAAGTGGTTTTACTCTCATTTCATCTTAAGAGAGTCTTGAAAATGAAGGTTAACATGCAGAAATGAGCTTCTGGAAAAAAACCTCAGAGACAGGATGGAGCCTCTCTTTGTGGAAAAGCAAATTGGCAAACAGGACAATTTATTTAAGACAGTGAGTACAAAGGAGCAAGGTTCTGGGAGCTCCTAGTTCCCCAAACCGTTTAATTCTATGCAAACAATTAATGGTAATCTAATCCAGGTTTCCAGAGTGGTTTGTGTTTATTTTTGTCTCTGACTGGAAGAAAAGTATTGCACAGAGCAAGATAGTAACAGTTACTCTGACTTGTACCTGGCTGGTTGACACAGTTTCCTCTCAACCATTTTCCTCTGCATTTTCCCCATGAGAAATTCTCATGCTCTCAGGGAGTTTGGTGTCTTGGGGATTTTCCTCTCAGCTTCCTCCTCCCACTTTCTCATTTGCTTCTTTCCCCACTGGATCTGGTCTGGTGTTGACTCGTGGCAGGGATGGTTGCTGGTTGTTATCTTCCTAAACAGCTCATCTCAGGTGCCTAAGTTGAGGACTCTCTTCCTTTTCTCCTGTTTGCTCAAGAACCAGGTGATGCTGGGGATGACACTGGCTTACCTGTCTCTATATCCATGTTGTCCCATCCTCAATAGCACCGTGTCTGTCTTTAACATCCTCCTGGGAGAAGAGAACCAAAGAAGTAGCTGGAAGATTTCTTTAATTTTTTTAAGTTGCTCGTGGACCAGATTGTTTGAGATTGAGAGATTGGAATATATAACAAGGTCATTAATAACCAAATAATTTCCACATGACATCCTTTTTAGTGTGATATTATTTTCCATTTTTACCTGGGTACGATTTGCCCTTTTTGGAAAATTCTAGAGAAAAGCAAAAGAATGTGTTTGTTTTTTCTGAAGGAAATATTTTAAATAGCACTTATTATTATTTTTAACATTTTTATGTTTTAATAATTATAGACTCACAGGAAATTAAAATAAAATAAATGTATGGGTGGTGGGGGTTCCATAATCCTTCACCCTATTCCCCTCAAAAGTAACATCTTGTATGGCCATATAGTATAGTATCAAAGTCTGGAGATTGCCATTGGTACAATCCGCACAGTTTGTTCAAATTTTACCAGTTACACATCCACTGTATATGTGTGTGTGTGTAGCTCTATGCAATTTTTTCACACACATGTAGCTTTTTGTAACTATCCTCACAGACAGAATATGTAATAGTGACATCACCACAAGAATCCTTTATGTTACACTTGTATAGTCACCCATAGTCATTTCTACTCTCTCCCTGCTTCTCTGCAAACACTAATCTGTTTTCCCTCTCTATGATTCTATTATTTCACCAGTATATGCATCCTTTGGAGAGTTACATTTCCACTCACTCCCAATAGCTTGAACTTTAGCGCTGGTTACAGGCATCCTTAGTCCCTTCCTTTTCCTGTCGAGTGCTGTCCATGACCTCGAGATAGCTGTTTGTTCAACCATTCACTCGCTGAAGGACAGCTAAGTTATTTCTACTTTTTGGCTTTGATGAATAAAGCCACTATAAATCCTGTACGAGTTTCTGTACGGAAATAAATTTTTATTTCTCTGGGCTAAATGCCCAAGAGTGCTGGGTTCTATGGTAAGTCCATTTTTAGTTTTAAAAGAAACAACAAACTATTTTCCAGAGTGGTGGTGCCATTTGCATTCCCACCAGCAATGTGTGAGTAATCCACTATGTGTCCTTGCCAGCATTTGGTGTTGAAACTATTTTTTTTACCTTAGTTCTAATAGGTATGTAGTGATGTATCACTGCGATTGTAATGTGCGCCTCCCTCACAGCTTGTGTTGCTGAAAATCTTTTTTCAGGCCTGGCTGCAAGCTCTACCACCTCTGCAGTAAACATCTGTGCATGTCCTTTCTTCATTCTAATTATTATTATTATTATTCTGTTGGATATATGATTTGCAAATATTTTCTCTAGGTCTGTAATTTGTCTTTCAATTTTCTTATAAGGTCATTTACAGAGGAGAAGTTAAAAAAATTTTTTTCATCAGACAAGATATTATTTCAATAGCTCAAAGTGCAAAGACAAATTTCATAAAATTTCAAGACATAGTTGTAAATGTAATGAAAACTTGATATACATAAGTGAAAGGGTAAATAAAGCTGACTACTATGAAAAATTCAAGTAACCTTAAAACCATTAGACTAAAATACTTCACTTCCATCAGCTCAGAGTGCCTTAATATATAGATGCTAGTAGTTCACTGCAATCAAAAAAGGAGAGAAGTTTTAAAATTTTGATGAGGTTTGATTGATCAATTTTCCCTTTTATGGATTTTTGGTGTCAAGTCTTAAGGAATCTTTACCTACTCCTAGGTCCTAAACATTGTCCCCAGTTTTTGTTCCTAAAAGTTTTATATATTGGCAATGAATACTTAAATCCATGGTGCATTTTGACTTAATTTTTTAATAAAGAGTGAGATTTAGATTGAGGGTTTCTTTTTTCTCTAAGCATGTCCAATTTCCAGCACCATGTTTAAGAGAAAGACTGTCTTTATTCTGCTTAATTGTTTTTGCTTCTTTGTTAAAAATTAAATGGGTACATTTGTGTGGGTCTATTTCTGGGTTCTCCATTCTGATCTCTGTCCCTGCCCCTCCACCATGGTCTTGATTATGTAGCCGCAGATCTGACCTTAATATCAGGAAGAGGGGCTCCTCCTCTTTCATTCTTTGTATAATATTCAAACCGGCTTTGGCTATTTTAGGGCCTTTCCCTTTCCATATAAGTTTGAAAATAAATTTGTCTATTTATGTAAAAGTTTTTTTTCTGAGATTTTGGTAGGAATTGTGTTATTATCTGAAGATAAATTTGGGAAAACTGAAATTTTTACTTTTTTACTGTTAATGGGTTGGACCTGTCAACTCATTCATATGGTATACCTCACCAGTCATTTAGATCTTTATGATTTTTAATGAACATCTTATAATTTTAAAGCATGTAGACACTTTATATGTTTGTAGATTTATTCATCAACCTTTTAATAGTTTATTTCTTTTTAATAAACTCTTGATTTATCTTCAGCTTCACTGACGCTGTCCTCTTATTTCAGTCACTGTATTTTTTAGTTCTGTAATTTCCAACCAGTTATTGTATTTCCTTGCTGTTTTTCTATGATTTCAAAAATTTCAAGAAAATTTATACTTGTTCATAGAATCCTATTTACAATGGCTACTTCTAAATCTTGTCAGGTGATCCCAACATCTGATTCATCTCATGTTGTTGTTGTCGGTCAATTGTATTTTCTCATCCAAGTCATATTTTTTCATACAAGGAGTGATGGTTCATTGTACCCTGAACTTCTTCAATGTTATGTTTGGAGACTTAGAATCTTACTTCAGCTTCTAATTAGCAGGCACCCTATTTAGATTTAGGTCCTGGCCTATTTTTGTGAGCTACAGTTTCAATGATAATTTGGTTTTCAGAGTGCTTGTGATGTTTTTCTGGTTGACCTCATTCTTCTGGCACTGCTGGTCTCTTACTCAGTTCTTGTAGGGTTGCCCAGTGTAAATGGATGGGTGATCTGGAAGCATCGGGGGGTGGTTGTTGCGGCAGCTGATCCAGCCTGCCACTGCCTCAGGTATGGATTGGGTTGGCTTACTGCACTAGGTCTTTGCTGGGCTGCTGCTTTGCTGGATCTTTGGCCAGAGAGAGCAAGCTTTTATGCCTTGCCTATATATGGCTCCAGGGTGCAGGTTCCTTTGATGCCCAGTCTGTGATACATGAGCCACAGAAAGAAAATACAAGAAACTTATTATAACATTGCTTCTCAAGGCTTGTGGTCTCTAACCAGTGCATCTTCCTCTTTCCAACTTTTGAATTATTTTATTGTTGTTTGGTGAATTAGTTCCAGGATATTTAGTTCTATTTAGAGAGGACAAGAAGGAAAAAGTGAATCTGTGGCATCTTGCACCTGAATTGGACAGACCTGACTATTTTTAAAACAAAGGGGAGAAATGCTCTTCTCTTTAGTGAGAACAATTTGTTCTATTTGTTGAAAAAAGATAAAGATAAACAAAAAGGAGAAAATAAAATTAAATGTCAGTATTTTCACAGATATGTATGTAGAAAGCTAACTAACAAGCTAACATTTCAATATATTCCTTCCTTTTTTTTTTTTTTAAATACAAGCTGGGGTATAGGCCAGAGGAGTGGGGCGGCAAGAGGGTTTACCAGAGACAGAGTGGGGAGCAGAACAGGCAGATCAGAAGCACACTTCTGAGGTGAGCAGCGGGTGAGGCAGGAGAGGTCTGCCCCACCATGTGGGATTCTCCCCGGCCGGGCGTCGAACTTGCATGGCTGCTGCCGACAGCTCCACAGCGCAGCGCTCAACCACCACGCCACCGGGGAGGCCCTCAATATATATCCTTCCTGATCCTCTTCTATGTCTTTGTAAGTTTTGAAAGAATTATAAGGTTTTGTACTTACTTTTAGAGTAAAGTATCTTAAATATATTTACAGATCAATATATAATCTTTTATTTATGTTCAGTACTTTTAGTTTGCAGAAAAGATGCCCAACTAGGTAACTTAAGTAATAAAAGCTGAGATTAGGATATGGAAGAATCAAAGAAGCTGTCTTTCCACTTGTTCAGATGTTCTGAGCACCATATTTCAAGGAAAATGGAAATAATGACCCAAATTCAGGGTCAAGGCCAGCTCAAGGAAACTCTACTTCCAGTGTGTGGATTGTTTTATCCTCTTGATGCTGAGAGTTTTTGTTCCCTGCTACCTTCTATTTCTCTGAGAGAGAAAATCTGTTTGCATCAGTTTTGCCATCAAATAATATGGAGTATACATACCATGCAGAGTTTTGAGCCCAAAGCCACATGGCAGGCTGACCCCAGTATCACTCCCTTGTACAAGTGCACCTTCTTTCTCATGGCTCAGGCCCAAGTCCAGTCTGTTGTGACAGAGTAGTAGAGTTCACACAGCACAACATATGACACTTACAGGAAAAGGAACTGCAAATGGTCTATTTCCCCATAAAGGAGTTGTGGGAAGGGAGACACCTAGGTTTGTATATTCCAAATACATAGAAAATTAAGGTTCGTTTCGATTTTTCCACCTGGTGAACTGTGTTGCAGCAAGTAGCCCTATGGTTTCTCTGCATTCTTCTTTCATAGCCTCAATGACATGGGGGACTTTCAGAGGTCATAATAACATCACTGTCAGTCACAATTGCTGATATGACACAGATTCTGAAAAGTATTCAGTTGAAGACATTCCCTCATTTTGCTCTATTTTTGCAGGATCTTATGCCTGAATATCATATTATAAATGATTGACTATCTCTTTAGTGGACTGAAGATCTTTAGAGTCAAAGAGTCCAGAGGTCCATGACTGGACTGGCAAAAATTCTAGGGGTAAGTTCCAGGTCTCACGACCTCCCACCCAAGTCTCTTGTCACTATACCACGCTACCTTTTCCTCTTAGAGAAAAGTATTCTAAGAAGAGTCAGGCCATAATACTGTTTAGAAATCCTTCCAATTTATGGGCCTCCCTGGTGGCATAGGGGGTTAAGTCTCAGCGCTATCACCACTAAGGCCTGAGATAGATCCCTGGCCAGGGAGCTGACCCACATACGGCGGAGCAGACCTCTCCTGTCTCGCCCACTGCTCCTCTCAGCAGTGTATTTGAGTTAATCTGCCTGTTCTGCTCCCCACTCTATCTCTGGTGAATACTCTCACACACACCCCACCCCTGCACCTCTGGTCTATACCCCAGTCCTTCTATGCAGAAATAAATAAACCTTAAAAAAAGAGAAAGAAATCCTTCCTATTTATACATTCTAAAAATACTTTTCATAATATGGTAAAGCCAAAATTCTTTTCCTAAACATTTTGGTAAATTGAGATTTTTCCCTCTGAATGATGCTGTGTATTTGGAGTTTGCTCTATACAAATCTACTAGTCTTAACTGCTTGAGTTCCTGGGAGCTGTGGGATGCACCTTTTGCTGCATCATTAACTCCTTGGGCCATGTATATCCAGGAACTCTGATGCTAATTCCCTCGACTTATTTACCCCCAAAGTATCTGCTTTACGAGAATCTAAGGTACATTGCTTTAGGCATAAAAACTTAAAAATGAAACATTGCTACCTATATTTCAACACATCAGATAGAAATCCTGAAATAAAACATTTTCTATCCATCAGCATGTGCTAATAACACATGATTCTGAGAATTAAATAGTTTAGCTAAAATTCACTTCTGAGAGCTGAAACTGTTATGAAGGAACATTCACGTCTCATTCAGATGTTCGGTGTCCTACAAAGTTCCCGGATGCTGGGAGAAAGTGGAGGTGATAATCCAGGCAGCTCAGAGCCCTTGTCAGAGACAGAAGGGGCAGGGAGAGGAGAAACAAACATTCCCTGGCACCTGGTATGGGCTGGGACCTGAACACTGTGATCTCACTCCATGTCACAACAGCTCTGGCTCCGCTCTTTCCTCCTCAGCCCATCGTGCAGATGAGGAAATTGAGATGTGTAGAGGCTTGGTGGTTGCTACAAGTTTCCTAGCAATTAAGTCACAAGGAGAGGAGTAAGTCAAGGTCCGTGACCCTCTGGAATATGGATTTTTATTTCCCCAAAATCAAACTGTTTCCTGGAGGTCTCAGGATTAAAGCAGACTGAATTCTGGAAATCAAGGTTACCTCCTTAAATTGACAGAGGATACAGCCACCCGGGGCTCTCCTTGGTTGGATTCTAATCAGTCCATCTTTAAAACACATGCCGGTTAGAAATTTGAGTCTTTGGTGTTGTGAGAACACAACAACCTGGAACTGGTTGGGTTTGTTGCAAGACTGGAAGCTAATGTGCCTCTAAATCCCTCAAAGGCACATTAGCGGGTAATTACAACAAATAAAGGCTAATGGAGAGCCACATCTGTTTTGCTGGCTTGGCTTAGGCAAGAATTCTGGGTTAGGAGACTTAGTCAAATTCCTTGACCTTCTGTAGCCACCCTGGCCCCCATTCCAAAACATACCTGCAAGGGGTCCATGGCCTACTGGAAAGGCAGTTTGACCTCACCTGGGCATAGAGAAAGCACAAGCGGTAACATCCTGATCTCATCCTGTTTCTGACATAGTGACCTAGCTAATGACTTTAGACAAGCCATGTGTTTTCCTGACCCTGAAGACACTATAGAATGTGCCTAAGAGGACGAATGTCATAAATAGGATTTTATGTTTGCTGTCTCACAAGGGACCCAAAGTGCTTTCCAAGTGAACTGACAGACACTCGTTAGAGTGAGAGCTTTCTCTGCTTTAATGGTTCCCGAGGCATCTGTAGTCCAGGTGCTAATGGAGTGAGACTTTCCAGGTGGTCAAATCTTCATTTTTTGAGTTGGTGCAACCAAATTTTTACTTGGGGCACAGAAGACCCATTATTAATTTTTCCATGCATAAAGTCATTAAAAGTTTGTCCTTGTAGGTTTTCCCTATTATGTGACATAATTCAATCTCTTGTGTTAAATAAAGACAAAGCGACCTGTTCTCTAAATTCCATTTAATTTTTTTCAACTGGAGCGGGAAGGGGGACTACATTTCCTAGCCTCCCCTTCAGTTAGATTAGGCCAAGTGACTGGTTCTCACCAATGGAGCTCAGTCCTAAGAGTTGTAATCTAGTCCCAGATCTGGTATTAGTTCTATTCCATCTAAACACACAATCTGTTTTCCTGACTCAGCAGTCATGGAAAGCCTATGTTGCAATCTCCTCATTAAAAGATGAAGGCAAGATACCCTCAGGGCATCTTCCCCATCAGACTTCATGTGAGCAAGAATCAAACCTTTCTCTCTGTTCAGCCACTGAAATATCTGGATTTATTGATACCACAGGATAGCCAGGCCTATGCTGAATAACACAGCCTCCTATTCACATGTGCTTCTACTGCATGTTTCGAGTCTCACAGAAGCATGGTTTTTATTGAGAGCAAAATGTCCTTAGTCTAACCATTCATCTAATGGTTGACTCTTCTCTACCAAATCCTATTCAAGGGATTGTAATCTCTTATAACAGCCATTTAGAGCAACACTAACTTTTATATATTCTCTTTACATTGAGGTATAGAAATGATCTCTGCTGTATGCGTGCATGGGCCATTAAACCAGGCTTCTAACCAACATTCCCTTCATCCCCAACTAACCACTGTCAGCCAGCCCACAGAAGGAAGTTCCAAGCGCTACAGGATTTTAAGAGTTTGAACAGGATTCCTAAATTAATTTCACCATGTTTGAGCTTGCCCTCTTCACCTAAAACTTTGCAAACATTAACGTGTCTGCTCACTACTTATTCTAATGCCCTACCTGCCATTTTAGACTCTGGCTTTCTGGCATTTTTTTGTTCTTTTCTTTGACGGCAGCATTTTCTGTTGTCTCAGCTTGATAGAATCTCACCCCACTGTGTCCTGAACTTATTGTAGTGCCCTGGTCAGACTGGCACAGGTCTGTCTGCCCTTCTCAGTCTCCCTGACACAAAACAGAAACAATTTAGGATGTGAACGGACCACTGACTTCATATGATGCCCAGAAGTCAAGTCTAGTTAGATACATAACAAAAGAGATCCATCAGGATAGATCACTGGGGACTCGCAGAGATTCCCTATCCTGAGGAAACCACTCTTAAGATAATTGGACAAAGTTTTAGGAAGTTTTTGTGTTTTCTCAGATGTCACCTCTTCTGAGAGACCTTCCCTAACCATCTTTCCTACTTTGTCCCTTATCAAATTCTCTCTCTTCCCTGTATTATTTTTCCTCATAGTCTATTCTCTTATTTGATATGTATATGTTTACTTTTCAACTTCTATTAATAGAAGGCAGACTTCTTTATTTGTTCACTGTTGTAGCTCACACCTAGCACAGTACCTAGCACATACAGCTCAATCAATATTTGCTGAATATTGAAATAACAGCAGGAAGTGACTCACAGAGCTTGAAAATGAGCCAAGGGATTTTCCAAGAGTGTAGCACAAATATCACAAAGGGATAGAAAAAATGGGATAAAAATGAAGATAGGAGGATAGTTTGTGAAGTTCCAAACACATCAAATTAAAGTTCCAAGAAGAGAAAACAGAAAGAATGAAGGGGGGAGGGTAATTTTCAAAGGATCTTCATTTGAATTGTGTTGAATTCATAGATTAGTTTGATGATGAATGAAATTTTTATAGCGATGAATTTGTCATTCATAAACAAGATAAATTTATCATTTACTAAATTTATCATTTAGTAAAATTATAAATTATTTTTCTTAAATACACATGATTTTGAGATTTTCGTTGAAGATTTATTACTAAGAATTTAAGAGTTTATATCACTATTATAAATGAAAACTGCCCCCCCCATCTCCATCTCAACTTCCCACACTCACACTTATAGTTTTAAATGGTTGTCAGTGGTGGTTTATAGTATTATCAGTAGGGTATTCTTAGTGCTGTCATAATCCTGCCTCACTACGGAAGTCCCATATTAGCTCTAATACCTTGTCCCTTGATTTTCTTGGATCTCTAAGTAGATGATTTCAAATGCACATAATAATGTGGCATTTTGTCTATAATATTCTTGCTCCTAATTTATGTTTGAGTGTGTGTGTGTGTGTGTGTGTGTGTGTATTATATTGTTGACTGGCATAACTTTTAAAAGGCGAATAAAAATGATTGATGGCAAACATTCCAGAACTTTTCTACACTTAGGTATATTCTAATGCTTTCACTTTACTTCTTTGATTTGTTTTTTCTCACTTTCTGTTCAGAAGCCTAGTTCATTCATTTCCATTCTTCTTATTTTTAAATTGAGTCACCGAAGCTTCTACATTTTTAGAACTCTGCACCACAAAACTTTCAACCTGTAATCTCATTGTTAACACCTAAATGTTTTATAATTGTCACGTCTTTCCTATTTAGGCAATAATAATTACATGTCTTTTTTCTCATTTTTAAGTACATAGTTTTTGTGATAGCTTCTTATTATTAATTTGCAATTATGTCATACTGTGTTATTATAAATGACCAACATGATAACATTTTGAAATTTGGTGAAATTTCTATTGTGGCTAATATTTATATGTTTGGAAATACATATTTGGAAAGACTGTAAAGTGGTTTATGTTGGAAACAACCCTTTCTATTTGGTAAGTCAAATTCTCCTCTCCTTACATAATTTTTGTCTACTATGCTGATTTCTGGAAGAGGTTGTTAAAACATCCTACTTTAATTATAGATTTCTTAATTACTCCTTGTTTTTCTGTATGTATTTTGAATCCATGCTCGCCAAGGCATAAAGATCAAAATGTAATTTTTTTGGAAATAGGTTTCTTTTTTGTGAGTATGAAATGAGACTTGATCACTTTTCATGCTTCCCATTCAAACTCTATTTTTTTGTTATAAGTTAAAAACCAGGACCAGCTTTTTTACCTCTTTAAGTTTCCCATAAAAAGCGTGTATAAGAACTTTTCTAAAGGCACTCTGAGATTTCCTGTATTTTTAAAAACTTAGCTAACCTGTTCTTACTATATTTAATTTTAATTTTAAGTATACAGTTCAGTGGTTTTTAGTACAGTTGTTTGGCACCATTTGTTGAAAGACTGTTCTTTCCCTCATGAAATTGGTTAGCACCTGTCTGAAATCAATTGACTATAAATGTTAGAGTTATTTCTAGACTCTCAATTCAATTCCTTTGATCCATATATCTCTCTTTGTCCCACTACCACATTGTCTTTATTCAAAGTTTGCAATAAACTTGAAATCAGGAAAAGTGAGTTCTCCAACGTTTTTCTTATTTTACAAATTTATATTGCTATTTGGGATCTCTTGCATTTTCACATGAATTTTCAGATCAGCTTGTCAATATCTATAACATCCAGAAAAAGCATCTGGAACTTTGATAAGGATTGTATTTAATCTGTAGTTCAATTTGGATAATACAATCTTATTACTATTGAGTCATCCAATCCATGAACATGGGATGTCTCCATTTCCTCATGTCTTAAATTTCCTTCTGTGTTTATAGTTTTCAGTATATAAGTTTTATACTTTTTGTTACTAAATTCATCTCTAAGTATTTTATTCCTTTGATGTTAGTGTAAATGGAAATGTTTCTTTTTTATATTTATCTGGTTAGAATAGAGAATGCAATTGATTTTTGTATGATGATCCTGCAACCTTGCTGGCTTCATTTGTTAATAGAATTATTAATATAATTTGGAGAGTTTTACGTCTTCCTCCCCAATTGGTATGTTTTTTTATTTCTTATTCTTGAAAAATTTCCAGTTAGAACCTTGAGTACAAGATTGAATAAAAATGGTGAGAACTAACATCTTTGTTTTGCTCCTTATTTGGGGGGAAAACATTCAGTCTTTCACCATTCAGTATGATTTAGCTGTGGTTTTTGTAGATGTCCTTAATCAAGTTGAGGAAATACTTCTTTATACCTACTACTTTTATAATGAAAGGGTGTTGAATATTGTCAAATGCACTTTCTGTGTCTATTAAGACAATCATATGGTTTTTGTCCTTTATTCTATTATTCCGGTATATTACATTGATTGATTTTGTATGTTGAATCATTCCTGGGATAAATCCCAACTGGTCATGGTGCATAATCCTTTTTATATGTTGCTGAATTTTGTTTATAAGTATTTTGCTGAGTATTTTTACATATATTCATAACATATATCAATCTGCAGCTTTATTATGATATTTTTAATTTTGGTATCAGAGCAATATTAACATAATAGAATAAGTTTGAAATTGTTTCCAATCATTGTACTTTTTGGAAAGACTTTTAAGGGATTGGTATTAATTATTTTTTAAACATGTGGTAGAATTCAATAGTGTATGCATATGGTCCTAGAATTGTGTGTGAATGTATATATATATTTTTTTGATTACCAAATCAATCCCTTGTTATAGCACTCATATTACTTTAATTATTGTTTAATTTAGACATGTTCTTGCCTCCTTAGTGTGT
>PVIJ01011733.1:23926-53308 GCA_004024925.1 Scalopus aquaticus
CGTGATCCATCTCCGTGGTCCCTTCTGTTCTTTTCTACTCCATTTTGTGCCCTTATCCTCCCCCTCCCCCCAGCCCCCACCCCAGGTGTCTCTCTCCTATTTGGTTTCCCTATAGTCCTGTTTTTGTTTTTTTTTTCACATTTTATTTTTTTTTCCTTTTTCTTTTAATTGTTATTTATGTCTTATACATTTTGTATTCCCCTTGGGCAGCCCACCACCAATTCACCCGTAATCCATCTCCATGGTCCCCTGTATTCTTACTCTGCTCTCTTCCATTTTGTGCCATTATGCTCTCCCCACCCCCACCCCCCAGTGTCTCTCTCCCACCCGGCCTCCCTATAGTCCTGTTATAAGTGAAACCATTCGATGTTTTTCTTTTTCTTTCTGGCTTATTTCACTGAGTATGATTCCCTCTAATTTAACATGCTAACTTTTACATTGTCTCCTGCTCGTTGTTACAGGATTTGAGTTTTCGTTGGTGCTCTCTCTCTCTCTCTCTCTCTCTCTCATCCTCTTCTCTTCTGTTCTTCCTCTTTCTCCCCTCCTCCCAATTTTCTTTTTTTTTTTTTTAAAGATTTTTTTTTTAATTTTTTATTTATACATACAAGCTGGGGTACAGGCCAGAGGTGTGGGGCGGCGAGAGGGTTCACTAGAGCCAGAGTGGGGAGCAGAACAGGCAGATCAGAAACACACTGCTGAGGGGAGCAGCGGGTGAGGCAGGAGAGGTCTGCCGCACCATGTGGGATTCTCCCCGGCCGGGCATCGAACTCGCGTCGCCGCTGCCGACAGCTCCACAGCGCAGCGCTTAACCGCTGCGCCACCGGGGAGGCCCCCTCCTCCCAATTTTCAAAGCTGTAAATTTTCTTTTTAAAAAAAATTTTATTTATTTATTTTTAAAGTGTAAAATTTCAAACCTTTCTTCTATACATTTTTTTCTTCTATAGACTTTAAGGCATATTCTTAACTGTATTTTGATTTAATCAACATTCCTCTAACTAAGACAAGAAGCTAGGACATTTCTAATCATTCTTCTCACTTCCTTACCACCTCCTGCTATCACTGTCCTTTACTACCATCATCAGTTAAAATTTGATACTATCTGAAATTTTAGGTCCACAAGTCTATAAATTTAAGAATTCTTAAGAATAAGTTCTACTGGTTTTCTTCACTTTTCTTTCTTATTTCCCTCTTCCTCTTGAATACTTGTTTCTTCCTATTGATGTTTGCTCTCTAGCAGCTCTCTTAGAGATGGTGATAATATTTCTTTCTGCTTGTACATCTGAAAGTCTAAATTTTTGAATTATAAATATTTCAAATATAGAAAAGTATAATAAAAAGTTGTAAAATACTCTTTACTCAGTACTTAGATTTAACAAATTTTAAATTTTCTGTCATAATTTTGAGACCTATTGTTTTTGCAAGGGAGTTAAGTCATTGTAGACACAGTTGGAGCCTCCCCATCTTCTCTTACTCTCCCTTACCAAACATAATCATTTTTCTAAAGTTCATGAAATTAGTTCTCATACATATTTTCTAACTAAATAGATACAGATAAATAGAAAGATAAATGGGAATGTAGATAGGTGGATTAGATAGTTAGATGGATGGATAACAATAATAATCTTTGTGGATAAACAGATCCAAAAGTAATAATCACAAAAATAAAATTGATTCATGTGCTTTTTAAATCTGCATGATATTATTAGTATCATCTTGAACTCACAACTACTTTTTAAGATTCATAATATACTAATTTTCTTCTTATTTATTGCTATGTGGCATTCCATTATATATTTATTATTTATATTTTAGTATGTAGTTAATATAGTTAATGAAACTATATTGTGTACTTTTTGATATATTAGTATTATGTTGTTCTCATTTTTCTATCAATAAGTTATTTTACTTTTATAAATTTTTATTTGTCCTCAGTGAACAGGTATAAAAATGGTTATAGAATTTGATGTCAAAAAATTCAAAATTGTCCCATTTTCCCTTACATGAGTGTCACCAAAACCCATATAGGTGCTCACCTTACTCTTCCTGCTTTGTAATTTTCTGACATTTTTCTAGATACTTAGAAGACTTGGGTTTTTTGTTCATTTGTTTTCTCTTGAATGCTCTGGAATTTGATATATCTTTTCATCTTCTTGAAACTCAATAATAACTTTTAATCTCAGTAACATTGGCTTTCTTCAGATATGGAGAATTTTCTTTTGCATGCTTTTATTAGTCTAGAGACTCTCAACAAACTTACGAAAGTTGTTTCAACATGAATTTAACCGTATTATAATTATTTAGTTTACTTTTCTCTATACTTCCCTCTTTCTACACCATCCTTTCTTTTCTTAGAAAATATCACCACTCCTTTACCTGTGCTCTCAGATGCTTAGTCTGTAAGCTTTTCTAAGACCTGTGTTAAGCTCTTTGAAGCATTTCCTGGTGTCCTATAAGACAGTCAGTGTTATTTTCAATTTAAAAATAGAAGAAAAGATTAGGAGCATTGTGCCCATTGTGTGGGACTTCAGTTGTTCTGCAAGAACCAGAGCCCATTTTCAGTGTAAAAACTCTAAGGTAGACTAGTGTCATTCAAACATCTGAGTATGGTTGTAGCTGGCTTAGATCAGAATTGATGTGGAGAGAGCTGCTTAATGGGAATGACTTAGCAGGGGCTGATGATAAATTGAGAAAACTCACTCTAATTGCCTTTATAAGGGTAATGTCAGCTTGCCTAGTAAAGACAGTTCTCCAAAGGAATAGTTCATTTATCTATGATCCATTAACACATATAATAGGTTGATTTCTATGCTAGGCACTTGTCTGAGACAAGAAGTCGGGCCAGTTTGTAGGACATATTTCTCTTCACAAGACTGCTATTCTCAGTCTAGAAGGGCAGAAACATACACACACACACCACTGAGACTGATATTGAGTGAGAGAAATATCATAAGATACAAGAATGTAAGATTGTGAGGTTTGTGAGGAGAAGAAATGGGTATTCATTGAGCACCTACTATGTGCCGAGCATTGTACTGATATGTGTAGTTTCAGATCTCAACCCTTATTCTGTGTTGATGGCATTCTTCAAGAATCTTATCACCATTACAGAGCAGAAGGGACAAGACAATCTTTTGTTTCTCATTTGTTCTGATTGGAACTTTATGTCATTTTTCAAGGGACTGAATTTGAACGTTGAAATATGATCTAAAATTAAATTCTATATTTGTATTTATGGCATTTTATGTTTTATTGATGATGACTTTCACATGTGTTTTAATGAGGTGGAAAACAGTCTCTTAAAATGTTAGAAATGAAGGAATAATAGTGGGTTAAAAACAAAACTTTTGATTGGGACTTTTTTTCATTTTTTGATTGCTCTACTGCTGTGGATTTATTTTTTTTAAAGATTTATTTATTTATGCATACAAGAGCTGGGGTGCAGACCAGAGGTGAGGGGAAGTGAGAGGATTCACCAGAGGCAGAGTGGGGAGCAGAACAGGCAGATCAACCAAAATACACTGCTGAGGGGAGGAGTGGGCAAGGCAGAAGAGGTCTGCTGCGCCCTGTGGGAATCTCCCTGACCTGGCCAGGGATTGAACTCATGCTGCAGTGGCTGTGGATAGCTTAATAGGCTGAGACTTAACCCCTTGCGCCATCAGGGACACCCCTGCTGTGGATTTAATTGTGACACTGGCTTATTATGAGTGATACAGAATTTTCAAATGCAATTTAGAGCGGTTGTGATGTAACTGTGATTCTAAAATGTTTGAGCCCAACTGAAAGAATTGAAGAATCACCAGTTGGATGACAGCAGACACTCTAGGAGTGGGTCTCCAACTTGGCCACACCTCCAGCCAATTAGATCAAAGTCTGTCATGGGGAGATACTGCCTGCAGTGTTGTTTAAAACTCTGGGTGATTCCAATGGGCAACTGTTATTAGAGAAGCCTCTAGACAAGTGATATTTAAATCCTAATATGCAAATAAATGCCCTGGATATTGTTTAAAATGCAGATTCTGTTTTAGTTGGTAAGGGTGGGGTAAGGTCTGAGATTCTGCATTTCTCATCCAAAGAGATGTTAAGCTGCTTGACCATGGACCACACTTTGTATAGCCAGGGTCTAATGAATTGTTTCTCGTAATGAGAATCACTGGGTGAGTGGCTTGCTAAATGCAGATTCCTGGATCCCCATCTCAGGTCTTCTCAATCAAAAAATCTAGGGGTGGACTAGGGAACTTTTGTAAGATGCTCATATTCATGTTTAGCCATCCATTCTACCACTCTCTGGACTGTAACTTAGTTGATTTAGGCTGAAGCCCAGACATTTTTAATACATTCATATGTTTAGGTGGTTCTAAACAAAGTCAAAACTGAAAATCTAGGTGAAGGCAGTGGTTCCTGAACTATTCTGAACATCTATAAAACTTCAAAATCTCCCAATGCCTAGGTGCCACCCCCAGACACTGGGGTTTCATGGGCCTGGGGTGTGGTCTAGGCTCAGAAAACTTGAAAAGTTTCCCAAGGGGTTCTGATGTACAGACAAGCTTGGGAACCACTCAGTCAGGGTAGCCATACTTGAACACACTGTCCAGGCAATTCTCATGCGTGTTAAAGCTTGAGAGCCTCTGCTCTTGGAAGGAAAGTCAAAGTCAACTCTTTCATTAGAATGAGGGGAAACTGCCTGCAAGAACTTCAGTTATAATTCTACAAGCAGTCTTAGAACTATGACTAAATCTTCAAACATGTGTTTGATTCACTGCTTGTAGGAGGATGCAGGTAAGGAAAAAAAGACAAGGTAGACAGAAAAAGAATACACATGCTCCAACCCTTCCAGAGAGATTTATTCCTATCTGTTTGTACTGCATAGCTGGTGGATTGCTAGGGGTTATTGATGTGATAGATGATTAATCCAGAAAGTGTCTGATCTTCAGTGATTATCATGCAATTGTTTTAGTGAAGAGTTCTGCTTTTAGAGGAGAAAATGAGAAAACAAAAGCTGTAAAATATACAGCTGTTGCTTCCAACTACCCAGTAGACCTTGCACGCTTCTGGAAAATCACTCCCTTTTTGAACCAATTGTTCTGCTTGGGGGTTTCAAGGTTATACTTAATTACCCAGCCTTGTGTCATATAACTTGAACTCATTTCTTCAGTACCAGACCTTACCCAAGCTACTTAGAGTCCTTCTCTAGCTGTGGTTTCTCAAACGAGTTGGTTACTAAAGTCATAAAGTGATGGGCCCTGGCCAGATCCCTTACCGTTCAGGGAACCTGCCTGCAGTAGGAGAGAACTAGGTCAATTCCCTTAGAGGAGCAAGATGAATCTGGGAAGGGAAATGCTCCAGTTCCCATCCTCATGGCCCCTGCAAATACCTGGCTATTCAGTTTTATCTTCAGTTCTTTCAGCCATTCTTGTACCATCCACGAAGTTACCTTTTGAGTTTAGAAGGTTTGAATTAGTTATCTGTCACTTGCAAGCCAAAGAGTCATGACCAGTTCAAAATGGCACTATTCCCTTAGTACATGGCTCCAGAGTGCAGGAAGAGGTGCCACTTCCCACAATCAACAAATCCTGATTACTGAAAACAGGGAGCCAGGTTATTGCAGGGCACAGGAAATTGTTTTTTCCATCAGAGATGAAAAAGGGACAAGTGACTGGAATCAGAAGAGAAATTCTCAAAATGTGAGCAAGGAGGGGAAAAAGCCTGTGTGGACACCAACAGGAAGTCAGTCTTGGGTTTTCCATGATGCTCACCAAAGCCATCGGTTGCGTAACTTAGGGTCGGAATTATTTAACAAGTGTTACTTGTGTAGCTTGCCTCATGCTGGATTTTGTTGGACTTTTAAGGTAATAAGCAACAATATTTATGCCACACTTTACAGTTTACAATGTTATTTTCAGAGAAATTATGTCATTCTCCAAATGAGGAAAATCACCCTGAAAGAGTCTAAGATTCCCTCAAGGTACCAAAGGATTGGAACCAAGACTCAGATCCAGGAGACTGAGTTCAGTCTTGAGTTCTTTTCGATGCAGCACTATTTCTCCCTTCAGGGGATGGACCACACCATTGGGGGTGACATGAACAATTCACCCTTCTAGGAAGACCTTTTCAGGAAAGTGTTTCTCCAATTTTATAATGAAGCCCAATAAGAAAACAGGAATTCTTGCCACTGTTATGTGACAGATGTGTTAGATGACACAAGTGGGCAGTCATGGTGATCAGTCTCTAAATGACTATTTCTGACATATCTGGTTCGCCTGAATTATGTGAAGTCAGTGGGTAGCTTTCCAGTAAGAGAGAAAACAAGACAAGGAAATTAGGGATGTGGATCCTACTCCAGGGCCATTACCTAATTGCTTGTGTAAACTGTAGTCAAGTTTCTTAACCTTCCTGGACCTCAGTTTCTTCATCTGTAAAATGAAAGGGTTGGACTGCATGAGCTCTGAGCACTCCTGCAGCCCTATAATTCTATGTTATTTACTAGAATGCTCTTAGCAAATATGCTGCACCACGGTTTATAGCATGCTGTAATTACAGGGTTGAGGATAGGAGAGAAGTCTAAATCCTAAATCAGTTCAACGACTAATTCCTGTTCAGTCACGTCAGGCCAGATTGTTTTTATATAGATGAAATTTATGGTATTGCCCCCTTTTAGAGAAAGAGGTAAGGAAACTTCGGGTAACCTGTCCAGGTGAGGAAGAACAGACAGTTATAAATAATGGCGAGAGTACGAACCAACTAAGACACCTTATACTTTCAAAGTAGGCTCATAATAAATCCATCATAGAGATGGGGAAATGCTTTGCTTTTTAAAAAAATTACCTTTTGTCACATGAGGCAGGTGAAGCACAGACAGGTTTACGTGATTGGACCAAGGTCTCCTATATTAGAGCCAGGACTGAGACTAGATTGCCTTCCAACGGTTGAAGTATGTTTCCTTGGGAGAGACATAAATCATTAGATTCTCATTAGCCCAGTGCTCCTTTCTGATGACTAGAAAAGGAGTTGGCAAGTATTGCTCTTGCTGACAGGTGTTTGGGAGAGCTGTATCCTTAGGGTGCAAAGGCCATTTTTGAATGTCCTCACTCAATATTACAGAGGCAGAAGATACTTGCATCTTAGGGCCCTCACCCCATGAGCTGAAATAAAAAGAAAAGCTGGCTGGATTTATGGAGGCCTATCATTATTGCAAATTGCATCTGGCCCAAAAGAAATGGGATTTTTAGAATGTCGTCATCTATTCTATCCCTTCATTACAAGGCTTGGTTGTGACTGCTGCTGACTCTTTCATCTGAGCCACTGCAGTTTTGCTTCACATGACTCACCTTGAGCTTTATTATCACAGTCATTGTAATAACGCTGGTTGACAACACTTTAAATAGTTGGCTTCCCATGATACAAGACAATTAATTTTATATAGCATCTTTAATACAAAGTATTGAGACAAAGACTTTAAATATCAAACCAAAGAGGTAATGCTCTGTGGGGAGGGGTGGAGATGGGGGAGGACAGGAATTGGATCCCGACATATCAGAAAGTTGCAATCTAAAAATAATGAAAAGAGAGACAGTTGAGGATGAAGGTAGTTAATTAAGCAATGGGGTGGGATATTAAGGGAGGTGACTCAGGTATTTTGTTCTAAAAGCTGTGAAATGTGGAATGGTCTGAGGGTTTTGATGATGACACTGAACCTGAGATTTATTTCACTTTCTGTTTTTCTGGAAAAGTGATTTTAAAATGACAAAACTGAACTTACAGGGATGCTAGTTAAAAAGGGAACATAAAAGACAAAGGGCAGGGATTATCAATCATCCTGGAGAGATGCACATTTAAAAAGAGATTTGAAGTCCAGTCCAGCCAGAATCAGTTGCCCCAGGCATGGAGGCTCAGTCCTTGCTGAGAGCACGGGGTGGGGGACCGGCTCAGAGCAGAGGTGGAGGCAGATGGAGGCTTGCAAGGGTAATTACGCCAAACAGATGGAAAGGCATGCTTGCTAGACGCAGAGCTTTCCAAAAGAAAGGAGAGAAGTTAGGGAGGTTGTCACCCCAAACATGGTTTCCATGCTATTGGACAGGCTTAGGGCTGACCTGAGGCTGAAGCCTTTTGTCATTTCAATTACAGCCCTACCCGCTGACCATTGTCAGTCCCCTGCCAGGCTCCCTTCAAACCAGGTGCCCTTGAACTTTCTCAGATCAAACACATCCCAGAAGTTTTCCAGTTTCATGACTAGATTTGCTTTGGACTCCCTCTCATTTTCCCATCTGCTTCTAAGAGAGCATTGACCATCAGCAGTCTTTATTTTAAATGGAAAGTAAATGTATGAGGTGTGCCCTCACGCAGGGGAATTCGTATTTTGATTTCATGGTTAGAGATAAAGTAAAAAGCTTTGTGGCTTGTCCAAGTGACCTCAGAGGCCCTTCAATGATGCAGCCCAGATGGTGGCCCCTTCTCCCCCCCCCCTCCCCCCCCGGGGAACAGAGCTGTTACAACAGTGCAGAGGCGGCTTCACCGGCCACCTACCATGGCATCAGCTGCCCTGGACCATTCTCTGTTTGAGGACAGAGTCCCAACCACTTGTCTACTTGGTCTCACACGTTGCTGCCTCCTCACTCTGACTCACCCCGATGCCCTTGAACTGACTTGATGTCCTGTATTTGCCCTCACCTAACCCATCCAGCCTTTCCTGGTCAGACCTTTGAGTTCCTCTAAGCCTCCCCTTCTTCCTCACCCCAGCAAGGGCTTCTACATGTCTGTAACAGGACCCCCTCCCTGGAGCTCCACCCGTGGGTAGAGTCCAGCAGCCACCCCCATGCCAGTGGCAGTGATCAGATTGCAGAGGAACAGGCGTCCCTGGCCGCCTTCACCAAACCAACTTCACGGACCTCAGTCGGTCTGTGGACTGGACCAGCGAGTTATCAGAAAATGTTCTGAGTAACAGACTCCTCTCTTCAAAGGAAAACTAATTTGGAAGACTTCCTTTGTAACGTAGGAAGTATTGTTCTGTTTCATACAGTACTTGAAATGGAGGCTGGGGTGTCGTCTGCTCACCCCCTCACTGTCCTTCTCCCTGCGAAGGCCAGGACAAGTACCGCTTTGAAAACTTTGACAAGGGGACTCTCAGACTTTTGATCACTTTATACAATGTCCTCACCCAATCCCCCCGCCCCAACACCTGTGAACCAGCAAAATCACCCTCTCCCAATCTTGACCTAAACTTCCAGGGGCACATTTCCAGTTCCTTACTAGCATTTACCCCTTGAAGGCCCTTATCTTCCTCAACATGTACTCTTTGGTCTAAATATCCTCCTGCCACGTCTGTCCCCCACTTGCCTCTTCTATCTCTTACTTATGTAATTAATGGAATTTCAAGGAAGTTTGGAATTATCCTAGAGTATGTCTGTGTTCTCAACTCCTGCATAGCTGACCAACTGCCAATTCTTACAGTTCTACCTGCAAAATGTCTCTCCGATCTGTAACCTATAACACTGGTCAACAAATTTTTACAAAAATCATGTTACTGAAATAAAATTAGTCATTTCCTATCAATTTGTATGTGCTCAACATGAATGTGACAGTCAAATTCTAATTTTGGCTCTAGTTTTTTTTTTTTAATCTGCAGTAAATGAATGTTTACATCATGAAATGCATGCCAGTAGTAATAGGCCTACAGTTAATACCTGTAAAAGATCAAGTCATAGACTACTTCTTAGATTCCTTCCCTTGTCTCTTTCTTATACAGCTGTTCAGGAGCTTCCCTGGGGAGTGTCCGGCAGTAGTCAGCCAGCATTGTAGTGGACCGTTTTCCCTGGTATCTTTGTTCCATTGATGTGATATCTTGATGAAAACGTTCCCCATGTTCATCACTAACCATACCACAGTTTTCAGGGAAGAAATCCAGATGGGAATGAAGGAAGTGGATCTTTACAGACATATTGCAGCCAAGTTTCTGATACTGCATCAGCATGTCTTCTACTAGTTCCTTGTAGTTTTCTGCCCTAACATTCCCAAGAAAGTTTGTAGACACTAGGCAAAAAGCATGCCATGCTTGTTTTGCATCACTCTGCAGCAAGTTGTTGAACTTGTCATCTCAATGCAGACGGAATGTTTGGGTAGACTATTCTCAACTTCTTTTGCTTCGTTATTCCGCCGGAAAGAGGAGGAACCATAAAGAAATAACAGTCTTTTATGTGGTTGCTTGGCTCTCTCCACACCATGGGGACTGCAAACAGCATTGATGGTCTTTTGCCATTGAACCACTGTGAAAGCTGTGTTGTCTATGTAGCACAGCATATATGTGGGGCCCAAGGCTCGTCTTGGTCACCAACTTGCATCCAAAGTAAAGATGGTAAGCCTTCTTCACTTGAGAAGTGATACTTTTCTTCTGGTTGGCAAATGTCACTTCCCCACAAATAGAGCAGAAATTGTCTACGCTATTAACATACTTTCAAGGCATTACTGTTCTGTATTGTGCCTAAATAGATAAAATAAGAACAGTTCTATGGAACAGTAGCTTAAACTCTCTCACACAAAGTCTGAAATATTTTCAATGTTTAACCTTTCCGACAGGGCTTTCTATAGTGCACTGCTGATGTCAGCTTACTTCAGCAGCCGCCTGGCAGTAGTATTGCATTGCATCAGAAAATGCTGCAATCAACTCTGGATGATGTGTGCATGATGGTATTATGCAATGTGATGCAATATTACATCATTCTAGGCTGATTTAGGATGTTGAAGTCCTACTGGATAAATTTACACTGTGAAACATATAAAATGAATTATATGAAATATCTTCAAAACGAGAGCTAATAAAAAATTTTCAGGGTTATATTCATGTTCAGCACACCAAGATACTACAGATTAGGGCCTTTTTAAGTCAGTAATGATCTCACTATTGACCAGTGTAATCTACCCCCACTGTCTGGACTGGACTTTTGTTACCTCAGTGGGGATTCTGGATTCCTCAATATCCTGATCTAGGGACTCACCCTGAGCCATTCCTGACTGCAATGGAGAGGACCCCATCACAGTGGGGAGACTTGGAGCCCCCACTGAGGAATGGATAGGACACATATGGAACTTTCTTTGGCCAGAAATCATTATCTCGTCCTTTTCTAAAAGTGTGTTCCATGAGTAGAAGCTCACTTGAGAACGTTTCTCATGTCAAGAGCCCTTGAAGTGAAGGCAAATACAGCTGATGGCCTCGTGTGTCTCCTCCTCTGTTAGTATCACTTCTTCATGCACCAACAGGGATGCCAAACAGCTGTTCTCGGGAACGAGGAACCCCCTGAGCCCCCCTCTGCCAGTGCCCATTGTACAAGAAGACAATCTTGTCCGTGTGCTTCGTGATTCACCCACTGCAAGAAAACCTACACACAGACTCAATTGTTCTGTCTCGTAGGGAGGTCCTTTTAATGACACAAATGTTATTTTCTTTTCTGTGGTTTCCTAAGGATTCTTTAATTGGGTAACCCTCTGCTGACCCCTGTCTTTATATTGATGTCTTTGTTCCCCTACTCACAAACCAGTGCTAGAAACAAGTAACTCAGACCAGTGCAGAGCATGAAATAATGGGGCTCCATAAACCACCAGTATTGAAAAGGCAGTGACCCCTTAAGTTCACTGGGGTTCGCATCCATGAGGAATTTTTCTCACCTGCACATCGCACACGGGGTGTGTGTTTGAGCCCCACATCTGCTCTGGTGTGGGCCCAGCTGACCTGCTGAACTTCAGAGGCTTGGGCCTGGATCCCTTTGGAATTCATTCACCTCCTCACACTCCAGGAGAGTAACACAAAAAATCAGAAAAATTTTCATTTTTTCTTTGAGGAAAATTTGGAACATCAATAAAGAACAGAGGATAATGTAACAAAAACTATTCCCACTATATAGAATATTAATTTTTTTTCATATTTTGTCTTATTCGCTTGTAGTGTTTTGTAAGGAAATAAAACCTTAGAGAAAAGACTAAAAACTCCTCTTTAGTCTTGAACACCCGGCTCAGGCCAAGCTTCTCCCCAGAGGCCACTGCCATGGGGCCGGGTGCACCTGCGCTGCCCACTTCTCATTACTTTTCTTTGGTACAAATTTTATTTATGGCATTTCTATTCTTTTAGTGGCAATACAACTTTAATATGCAGATTTATGTTTGTATTTCTCTTTCAAAACCTAAAATTTTTCTTTTTCAAAAAAGATTTATTTATTTATGCATACAAGAACTGGGGTGTAGGCCAGAGGTGTTGGGGGGTTAAGAGGATTCACAAGAGACAGAGTGGGGAGCAGAACAGGCGGATCTACTGAAGTGCACTGCTGAGGGGAGCAGCGGGGAGACACTAGAGGTCTGCTGCACCATGTGGGAAGCTCCCTGGCCAGGAATCGAACTCGTGCTGCAGTGGCTGTGGGTAGCTTCATATTGCTGAGACTTAACCCCTTGCGCCAGCAGGGAGGCCAATATCTAAAATTTTTCAATATCTATCTCCTTAACCAGGCAACCTAAAAAACACCTTCTACCTTCAAACTTGCTCCTTCTTTCAACATCACTTGTCACTCACTACAGCTCAAACTTGTTTTAATCACACTGACATTGCTTTCCTTTCTTTTCTCTGGTTTTTCTATTACTTCTGTTGCATGTATTTATTAAGAGATATCTTCTGCTATTTAAAAAATAGATTTTTGTTCTAACCATTGCTCCCTGCACACTAATCCTTCACTATGGATAATTCTCTGCTTGTGAAGGTATATTCTTCAGTGGACTTTCTACTAAACATCTGAGAGAGTGTATAATCTGTATCCTTTCATCTCTCAAAATGTTTTGATTTTGTCCTCACTCTTAAAGGACTGTAGTGTGGGCATAGAATTCCAGGTTCATGGTAACTTTATCTCATCCTTTTATGATATATTACTCAGTTTTCTTCTGGCATTTTTTTATTGTTCAAGAGAAGTCTGCTCTTGGGGATTCTTTTGTGTGCAATCTTTTCCCCCTCTGGTATTTTCTAGTGCTTTCTCTTTCTCTTCAATGTCTGCAGTTTTAATATGGTATACATTGATAATATTAAATTTATCAATCCCCCATGGGTATTTTTCTTTTAACTCATATCTTTATTTTTCTCTAAAAATTTTCCCAGTTTTAAATTTGCATACTTTCTCTCATTTATTCTTTCTATGCTCTTTCTTTTTCTTTTTGGAAATATTTTCATCAAATTTTTATTCTATTCTCCATGTGTTAAAAATATTTTCTTTTCATAATTTCCACATCTTTGTTTTCTGTGTTGGGACATTTTCTCAGATCTGAATTCCAATTCACTCTTTTTTTATTTTAGTTATGTTTAGTTCATGAGTTAATACGATTTTCCTACAGAGCAATGATTATTTCTTGTTTTTCCTACTTTTGAACAATTTTTTTTCTCCCTTGAAGCAATTTAATATTTTTCTAAAATGTTTGTGTCCATGACTCAAGAAGTATTTCTATACATTAGGAACAGAAGGAAGGAAGTTTAGTATATACTCAGTCCACATGAATTTGTGAAATTCATGTCTCTGCATTAAAAAAAGTTTATAGAGCTTTTATTCATCATTGCCTCAAAATTATTTTTATATTATTGCCAAGACTGCTAACTCAGTAGCATAAAATAATCAAAAGTCTTGATTACTTTTCTGGAAAATAGTAAATTTTACCACTTCCTGAATTACTACATCTACTATTGTTGCAATGGCCATATTTCCCAAACTAAATACCAGGTTTCATGTTCTGGCCAAAGGATTGTTTTATAAGTTGTCAATATATTTAAATGGAAAGTCTTACAAAAGCATACAATGAAGTCACAAATAACAATTTGTTGAAAATAAAAAAGTTTCATGAACCCTAATAATCCTACCAAAATCCAGACTGTAAAAGTCATAATGAATAAACATTTCTGAATCTATGTTTATGACTCAAGCAGCTACAAGGCCTAGAAGATTCTTGTTCTGTTAAATTTCAGGATATAGGAAATAAAGATGAAATGAAAATGTTCTAAGTGGACATATTTTGGAGGGGGAGTTCTTTAAAGATCTCAAAGTAAACTGTTTGCTTAACATTTGCTTCTTTTTGATCTAAGTAGATCCTAGCAAAACTTTGCAGTTATCTGAAATTCCTCTGCAAATTAATGGTGATTCTAATGGTGGATTTTGCTTGTATTTGAAAACTAATCAAATTTATAAACATACAAGCTGTGTCAATTGTGAAATTCATGTCTCTTCATTAAAGAAAGTTTATAGAGCTTTTATTCATCATTGCCTCAAAATTATTTTTATATTATTGCCAAGAATGCTAACTCAGTAGCACAAATAGTTAAAGGGGAAAGTAATTCTTCCTTTTTTTTTTTTTTTTTTTTTTGGTAAATAGGGAAAGGGATCAGATTTTGTTACTTTCAGTACTCAAGTTTGGAAGTTTTGGTTATAAAGTGAGGGAATTATATTACACTTAAGAGCAAATATCATAGATAAATCTTCCTATGTCTTCTTGGTTATTAATTAATGCGCTAATGATGCCAGGAAGTTTCTCAGCTGGAACTTGTGGTTTAAAGTAGCTGTTCTGGAGAAAAAAAACAAACCTTGTCTGGATTCCCTTTATAGACCTAAAGACTTTAGTACTTACCATACAATGAATGATTTGTCCTATTTTGGGAAACTAATGAAATTAGTAATTTATGAGTCAGGTCAGTTATATTAAAGGGAAATTACAATAAGTTCTCAGGCACCTTTTCAAAAGACAAATTACAAAAATTGCAAACAAACATCACAGTACATGTAATGCTTTCAATGTCTCTGGGATAAAAAGCTCTTTCAAATTAAAATTATTGTTTAGTATTTTTACAAATGAGGCACTATTCTATTAAACCTGCTTCGCATGGCATGTTGGGATTGTAATGGGCAACACTGCCATTGTGTCTGTGCTGGGAGAGGTCGAGGAAGGACACATAGCACCTCCCAGCCCCGCAAAGTAATGAGCTGGCTGCAGGTAAAACTCCCTAGATGTCTCCTCTCCAAAAGGTGTGGGGTGAGAGATCTGCTCAAAAATTTGGAAAAAGAAGAAAACCCATCAGTGGAGGTGCCATTCATATGGGTAATAGTTCAACCTGTATCCCTGCTACATTTCATGGAAGAGACTAAATAGACAGTAGAACGGTCCTTTTAAGAAAATTAAAGTTAAGCCCAGACTAGAAAAACGGAGTCTTGGCTGATATTGATAATTCTCTAAATCATTAGTCACTGGGTGATTTAATATTAAATCACCTTAGTCTAAGATTTAACAGTTGATACCAACTGTTCTCTCACTGGAGCTCTTGAGCATGGAAATCTATACAGATCAACAAAACAGCTTCTGTTTTTGTTCCAGGTTCCAACCTTATAATGTTCAGGATAAATATCAGAAATATTCCATTTCTTGTGGACTATTGGAAGTTTCCTCTTTTCATCGTAATAGAAGATAAAAGTTAAGTGAAAGTAATCTAAATATTAATATTAGGGGGGGGAAATGCTTTGAAAAACATTGAGTCATGATCTTTCAAGACTTAGTATTTTCTATACATAAATCTATTTTCTGTTCCGAACTACTTACAGATTTTTGACCTTGGGAGCAAGAAATTTCAATCTGTTGGCACACACATAAGCGACTGGGGTATCCAGGAAAGAAACGATTTCTAAAGGCAACACCAGGATTCAGGGAAAGAGCTAAATATTGAAATCAGGTTTCAAACATGGCACAGCCCGAGGAAAAGTTGAGAGAACGGCTCCCATGCAAAAAGATAAGAAAGAAAAAGTCAGACGGTGACAATGCTGTTTGCTGTATTTGAAGACAGGTTAAATTGAAAGGCATTTCATGTGAAAACTAAGCAAACAGAAAATTAAAATCTTTTGTAGGAGAGAGTTACAAAAGACTATGGAGTAATTTCCTGCAGCCTTGACATTGATGTGTGGACCAAGACCTCCTGACTTGAATTTTATGGTATTTTCCATCTCCATGGAATTGCCCCCACTTTACTATAACACCAGACTTGAACGTCCTGCATGCATATTTTTAATATATCTGAAAACACTGGGTTGGTGCAAACTGATCGCTTTGTGCTGCTAGTCCGGGGTGCAGCTGAACAACCAGGGATACCACTTTCACTTCCCGTTGGTTAACCCATTGCCCAGGGCAGGCCAAGAGGAGGCCAGAGTGAGCGCATAGCAGCCTGCGAGTTTTACCTCCCATAGCATAATACCTTCATTATTAAAGAGGAGCTGGAATGTCTCCCAAGAGCTCACTCGATTGTGTCCATGCTTGGCAGGGGGTAGGTTACAGAGATGGTCTGAGCCTTTGCCAGTCACCTGCCTTAATGAGGACCTTGAAAAACACGCCCAGCCTTGCATCTCACTTCCAGATGCATGCTTGGGAATGAGGATGAAGAATTAGGAAACCAGTGGGGTTCATGAAATCCATGGCCCTATTATTCCTTATTTTTATAACTTAAGGGTTGGTTTGTTTGATTTGGTTTGGGTTTGGGTTTGGGTTTTGTCTCATTAAGCAGTTGGCGGAGCTCTATATTACAACAGGCCCATAGTCCAGATAAGACTATCTATGCTCTATTTCAAGTTTTGGCTCATTTGTTTTAAATGTTTCTTTAGCAGTCCAAGAGTGAGCATCAAATCACCTCCCCCTGAAGGAACTGGCTTCAGGAGATATTGTACTCAGACCACCTTTGTTTTAAGTGTGTGACGATTAGGGGAATGAGTGAGGAAGCGGAAAGGGGGCGTTGAAGGTTGGAGGTTGCGTTTCTGTACATTCTGTCTCCTGGCTCCATTCATTGAACTTGAGTTCCTTTAGTCCTGGGAAGGGGATTTATGTATTTTTCGGTTGTTATTGTTAATTATCTCTAAATATATTGAAATGATTCAGAAACTCTACTGTTTCAAAGACCTCAGGAATGATGGGGAAGAAAATGAGGAAGATCAACAATCCACAACTCAAAACTTGTCATTTTTCTTTATAAAACATGTGGAATATAGAGACATAAAACAAAGAGTCAGATAGCACCAAGCCAGTAGCAAATCCTAGAAATCTGACTGTTGAAGTTACCGGAGGGGAGAGCAGGGTGGGGAGGGGGCACCATGGATTGGGGTGTCTCGGTGGCCAGTGGGGGGTGATAACATTCACTGAAGAATGTGATCCTGTATTTCCAAGTCATTATGATGTGGTAAACCCATGTTGCCTCAAAAGGGAGGGAAAGAGGAGGAAAGGAGGGAGGGAGGAAAATCTATAAGCTGGGTCTTGCGGCAGTCTCCAGTCTCCAGGTTCAGTCTCCAGTCTAAGAATCTGCCCTCACTTCTCCCCAGAGTGCAGGAGAGGAAGCTTCTGGGGCCCTCCTAGCTCAATCACTGCACTGGCTGCTCTGGCTTTCTAAGACCCCTGTGTTACTCTCTCAGGGGCATGGTGATAAACTGCCTCATATGTGGCTTCAACAATACCAATGTATTGTCTCATTTCTGGAGACCAAAAGACCAGAGTCATTTTCTGTAGGCCTAAATCAAGGTCTCGGTGAGGCTCTGGCCCTTCCAGAGATCTGGAGGAGAAACTGCCCAGTCACTCCCTGCTCCAGGGAAGCCTACATTCCTTGATGTGTGACAACATCGCTCTAATCACTACCTCTGTGGTCACGTCGCCTTGTCTTCTGTCTGCAGTCTCCTGCTCTGTCTTATAACACTTATGATTGCGTTTAGACCCTCCCAGATAATCCAGGATAATCTCTCCATTTGAGATGCCTTCATTTTATCACATTGACAAAGCCTTTGCCATATAAACTAACACTCACGGGTTCAGGGGTCAGGGTGTGCACTTCTTGGATGGTCATAGTTCAGTCAGCCATACCCTTTGTGTGTTTCCCTGGCACTCGGATTTCAGGGAAGTGGGCTTTTTCAACATTTCTCTGAAGAGTCATTTAATTCCAATTTTGTGAACTCAGTTTAGGAGTTGTAGTTTTGGGGCCAGATGGAGGGATTACATGATGATAATCTGTACTAGGATTTCTCAGACTAGGATTTCATTTGGAGAATGTGTGTCAGTTGTACTTACTGTAAGCCTCTTCTTAATCTCCTGCATAATGAGCTGAGTATTTTGAAGGATTCAGAATTACAGGAGGTTTTCTATTGTCTCGAAGTCAGTCTGCGCATGTGCTGAGACATGCGTGTGAGAACGGACCCCAGGCTGAGAAGGGGAAGATAGAGGAAAGGGAAACGAGATGTGAAAAACAGGAGGTGATCACAGGGGATGGCTTCAGGGTGGGCATCTTTTAGGAAGTGATCCAAGAGCATTTTCCCACCCAAGACTGACTTAGCGGCTCCTTCCTCTCCACTTCAGTACCCGCCTTTGCTTTTCTCCCTCCTAATCCTCCTCACGTGGTTTCTAAAGCCCATTTACCCAGCTGTTTCCCTAGTCAGGCTGAGTACAGAGGTTTCTCCTGTGGATCATTTAGAGATCTCCAGTGTGAGCGTGGTGCCTGGCATATAGTAACAGCTCCAAAAATGTGTGTTGGGTTGAATGAATGAGGGAGAGGAAAAAGGAAGACATTCTGGGCAGAGGGTTTGAACAGGAAAACACTTGGAGGTAGGGCAGTTGGAGACAAGTTGATACCCTGAAAGCCCCAAGGAGGAGAGAGGGGCGGTGTGACTAACCCGGCGCGTGGGCTGGTTGAGTAGAGAGGAAGTGAGGAAAGGCTGCTCTGTTCTCACCAGGGCTGGCAGGATCCTGGCTGTTCTTGGCAGGGGTGAAGGAGGTGGCAGGCCGTTGCTGGCCGAGCATTCCTTGCTGATGTAACGGGCAGGGTGGCAGAGGGGACAAAATCATGGACTCTGCAATTGAGGTCCTTCTCTGCCACTTGGACACTTGGTTCAGTCCATTTCTCTGGACTGACATGAAGACGCACCCTACAGCCTTGACCGGTGGACAGATAAGACAAGTCATGTCAAAAGTGGAGCATAGTGCCTGGGACAGAGATGGAGCAACATTACCATGATAAATCATCTCTGCTTGGGGGATCTTCCCTGGGGTGGGGGTGGGGGGGTCCTGAATGTGTGGCTGGGGGGCGTCTCAGTCAGCAGTCCTGATAGGTGCTGACACCTGAGGTTTCTCTTCTTCTCACCCTGAGAATCTGGGGGTCTGTGTGACTCTGTTAGGTCCCAAAGCAATCTTGGGGAGAAGCCTAGGGACTCTAATGGGCAACGCTTCGTCTCCAGGGCCCTCTGGCCACAGAAGCAGCGATGGGGTCTTTTCTAAGGACTAAGTTTTGGTCTGGGGTCATCGTCTGTCTCAGCTTAGAGTCTCAAGAAGCTGAGCACAGGGGCACTGGGAGCGTGGGAGCACCCTAGTTCCACCTGAAAATGGGTGAAACGTGGCAGCTTCAATGCTGATCTCATTTTAGAGCCAATTTATCTTTGGATCTACCCCTCGAAGTATGAGACCAGGGATCACAGCCAAAGGGACCTTCCGCAGTGTTGATGGGGATGATAAATAAGAACATAGAAGCCCCTCCAGTCATCTTTCCTGGTGTGTCTCTCACGTGCTGAAGTATAGAACTTGAATAAAAATCTGAAGCCGTGCTAGCTGACTTTAAAGTCTCTGCCCCCATGGCAGGGGTTATGAAGCAGCTCTCCTCCTTATTAAGAGGTTAAAGGTCGGAGGCAGCAGTACATTTCAAATGACTTGATGGACTGGGTAAAACCCATTTACTAGTTGGAATAATTTTTTAATAGACGAGGCCCGCACCAGAGTTCTAATTAAAAATCAATGTGATATATAATTAAATTCTAGTGATCACATATGCACCAGCCTGTCTCTTTAGCTTTTAGCCAGAGGCAGGAGAGGAATGCTGTTATTGATCAACTCAGGAGCCCTCCGTGCTTGTCAATATGAGATGTCTCGGCTGAGGGCCGGTGGCTGCCCCGAGCCCAGTGGCGTCCCAGCGCCAGGCCTGAAGGACACTGCGCCGACTCCAGGGCAGGGTCTGCCGCCCGATCATTTAAGTGCTCAGCCCAGAGGACCCGGGCCTGACCCGCAGTCTCCGCCCAGATCAATGTGGTCATTTCAGCTTCCTTTCCCCATCCCACCAGGGTCAAGCGCCCCTCGCTGTTTCAAGGAGGGGTGTCAGGTACAAACGGGGCAGCTGGTCAGAATGACTAAGGATCACACTGGGCTCAGACAGCCCTGAAGGGCGTCCACCCTGCCCTTTCGTGATGGAAAAATATTACTGATATTTCCCAGTTGCTTTGGAAACAAGGACGTCGAGGTTGCTGGACATGTGCTCGGGGCACCAGGCTGAGAACTCCACTAGCAAAAGCTCCCCTATGGAAAGTGTATGCTTCTTTTCAGATGACTCCATATTTTTGAGTTCTACCCACCATTCGTCTGGATCCTGGTGACGTGAGGCACTGGGGATTATTTTATTCCTGCTTACATGAGAGTCTTGTCTGAGGCTTGGAGGGTGAATCCTGAGTTCATCGCCCTCACACGCTGGATGGGCACAGACGCCCCACCTTCGTCCTCACTAGAGGTGGTGCCGACAGAGCTTCGCACTGCCCGCCAGGCCTGCTGGGCTCTCCAGAGGCCGCTCTCTTTCTTTTTTAAAGCTGAAGTTAGTATTTTTTTTTTTTAATTTATGACTGTCTACCTTTTGTTTGTAGGTTTTTATTGTACAAATGTTAATGTATTTTTCTTTAAAAGGATTTTAATTACCTAGGAAAATAAAAGGCAAAACAGGAAAGGGACCTTTCAGGCCTTGGAACACATTCACTCCCGCTGCCTTCCTGGGCCACCGGGGAGTGAGTCCTCCCCCCGACCCCCCAGGCCATCTCCTTTCCCTCCTCCACCTCCCTCCTTTTCTCCCTCCTTCTCCTGCCCTCCCTCTTCTTCCTCCATTTCCTCCTCCTCCTCCACCCCTCCCTCTACTTCTTTCTGTATATATAAATAAAACGGGTACTGTTTTGCACAGAGAAGATAATCGTCTGAGAAGCTTACCTTGGTGAAAAGCAAGACTTTTGTCAGTCTTTTTTATATACAAAAGAAAAAGACTGAAGGCTGCAGGCCTCAGAATTCTCCATAGTGTACGGATGGGGCTAATGGTGAAAGGGAGGAGATGACATAGATGAAGGGCAGGAGAAGTTCCGTGGCTCACCCATTGTATCTGGGGAGACTTGGGGAACAAGACAAAGCCCCAGAAAGCACCGTTGTCTATTGTTCTCCCCACCCCACCCCCCGCCACAGGCAGTCCGCCTGCACGTCTTCTCAGCTCTGTCTTCTGAGTATATCCAAAATGTGACCCCTTCTGACCACCCCCAGGTAGCTCCTGTCCCAGGTGTGACCATCTGTCCCCTCAGTGGGTCTCAGTGGTGTGTCTGAGCTGGCTTCACAAAACTGACTGTCAAAAGTCCAGCAAGTTTGCAAGTAGGTTGTTAGGTACAACCAAGATTAAAAATTAAATAATGTTTATTAATGGATGAATGGATAAAAAAATGAATGGTATTTATGTAATGGAATATTATTCAACCACGGAAGTGAGGGAAATTCTGTCATTCGTCACAACAGGGATGAATCTTAAGGGCATTATATTGGGTAGTAAGTCAGACCAAAAAGGACAAATACTGTATGATCTTACTTGTATATGGAATCTGAAAACGTTGAACTCATAGAAACAGAGAATAGACTTGTGGGTGCCAGAGGCTGGGGGTGAGGGAAATGGGGAGATGTTAGTTAGTCAAAGGTTACAAAATGCCAATTATAAGGTAAATAAGTAGTGGGATCTAAAGTAAAGCATGGGGACTACGATTAGCAGTACTATATGACAACTGAAAGTTGCCAAGAGAGGTATTTTCAGTATACTAGCAGTCCTCACTTCTCAGTAAGGATTTCAAATTGGGAGCAATGACATCAGGGAAACCATAGACCTTCTTCCATGGGTGACGATACATGAAAAAGGAAGATGTATATTATCCCCTCCATCACTGGAACAGGGATTCAAAGGGACTTCAAAATTTCACTTAGATGGTCTAAGTTGACTTCAAAAATTGACTTAGATGTGGACTTAGATGGGCTTCTTCTTTTGGGCCTATTGAAATTACAAGATGCCGGTGGTAGTCCAAAAATCAAATAACACAAGTCAATTCAGAACATCTTAGTCTTGTTTGCCCCTAAAATTTTGCCTCTGTTCTGATAAATTTAGGTGGTGTATTAGCATTACAGCAAGGAAGTACATGGCCGTTAGACAAACAAATTTTGGCTTTAGTCGTGGCGTTGGATCTTTCTGATTGTTGTCCTGGGGCCAGTAATTTGGCTTCTCTCAGCCTCATTTCTACCTTTTACAGTGGATAATGTTGGGATTAAGTGAGACAAAGTATATAAAGAGTCTACTAAAGTGACCCATGGTCAGTGCCCATCAAGTCCAGGTTTCCTTCCAGAGTCCCGGCAGGGTCCCTCAGCAGGGACTTGGCTGGCCGCACCTGATGTCATTCTTCCCACAGGTTTCAGACTGGGCTGCTCGCCTGTGGCCAGGGAGTGTATTCCAAAGCATTCCTGTTTGCCAGCTCAGGCCTCCGGGCTGCTGCGAAGCTGAAGTTCCTTTCATGGGGCTCGTGTGTGTGACAGGGTGTGCCCTGCTCTTAAAGTGCTTTGATGAAAATGCCTTTGTGCTAAAAGCTCTATAAATATAAGGAGCAGACCTGGGCGTGGTGTTTCCAGAATACTCCCAATGTTGCCCGTCATCAAAGACTCAGGTCATAGAAAAGTTGGAAATGGAGGTAGTTTGCCAATTATGGGTTCTCCAAACCAGAGATGGCTTTTCTTTTTCAGCTTCTATTTCTTGACTCACTTTGCTTGATTGTACAAGGCCCATCTTGTCTTAGGTCTTCAGCGCTACAAAAAGCTCATTTCAAGTATCTTTTAAAAGAACTGCCAATTGTATATTGTCTGTCCACCCACCCTACTCCACCCAACCTACCTACCATCCAACCTCACACAGCAGCACCCCCTGGTGGCCAGCAGGGAGCTTATTGATCCCACAATTCCCTCAGTAGGGAATGTACTCATTCCTTCATTCATTGGATGTACTCATCCATTCATTCATTCAACAACTCTTTATTGGTTAAGTTCTATACACCAGACGTGGTAGATACCGGAGATTCCAATATGAACAAATGTGGTTTTTGCCCACAAGGAGTCACAATTCAGTGAGGAAACAGATAGACAAATAAATGATTATTATAATAAAATGATAGGTCCCTAATGGAAATGAACAGAGGAGGCTAGAAAGGAACCAGAAGCATATTTGTCTTCAAGTCAAGGAAGCTAAAGTTTCAAGGTTTGCTCGTTGGCTCGGTCCACTTCTGAGGCCCCAGTAGTGTGTTCATGTGGTGATATATTTTACAAAAGTAAACTGTTTTAAAGGAATCAGTTAAAGTTAGTTGTCTTCTACACTCACCTCCTCCCTGTCATATTTCTCCTAGTATTAGATGGCATGGAAACAGCCAGTGACATTTTTGAAACTGGCAAAAGGAATGTTGAGTTTGGGATCTCTGTTGTTTGGTTTTATAAGAGATTTCTATGTGGTTGATAGTTAAGGTATTGTTAGCCCTCCCTGTGCAGGACGGCTTCCAGAAATACCCCTCTTACCCTCTGTTTTGACTCATCAGAACCACGACGAGAAGCTTTGTAATCAGAGGTTACATCACAATCCAAACGTGTGTTGTAGCTCCTGGCACCAGAACAATGTGAACGATGGAGGAGAAATATGATTTAAATGTATGAAGCCAGAAGCCAGTCTCTGAAATGTTCTTCAAGTTATCAGACATGTCATGTTGTAGGTAGGGGATTTGGTGATGGAAAAAATTCAGGGAGCTTTTGCCAGATTTGACAGTAATCTTAGCATTTCTTATGCCAATTCTAATACTGATCTGTGGAACTGAAAGAAATGTTTTTCGACAATCTATACTATCAACCAAATTGCCATCAGTTATGTTAGAATAGGTCTTTGTAGAATAGGTCTTTGTAGTCTCTGTGCAGAAAATAGGAGATATGAGATTGTCTTGTTAAGAGGAGATCAAAGAATATGCAGCTAAAAAGTAGAGGAAAGAAAAATACTGTAGAGAGATGTCAGACTTACAAAAATAGTGTAATATTTGTGTTATTTGTCAGAAGTAGATATAAAATCGATTTTGATTGTTTTCTCATTCTAAATGAATGTTCACATTCACGCCTAATTGCTCTGTAATTTGGGGTTCTTTTCTGTAAAAAGGGGCCTCCCAAATTTTATCAACATCAGACCCTATAAAACTTGGATCAGATCCCAGATAGAGATTGTGAGTTTGCTCTGGGGAAACCAGGGAGGGCTCCCCGAGGGTCGCTGTGAGCAGAGAGATGGAGGAATCTCTGAGCTCACCAAGTGGAAAGTAATAAAGGGACTCTCCAGGCAGAAGGACAAAGGTGAGAGGTCTGTGAGAGCAAGACATTGTGACGGAGGGCACAGGACACTCAGAGGCCCGGGGCCAGGGGGTAAGAGCTGCTTCGCTGTTAGAAGAGCTTAGCAATAGAAGGGCCAGAGAATGGGCAGAGAACAGATAGGGCCAGATTTGGGGGTTCTCTGACACTCCTCTGTCTTTGTCACTCGCAGCTTCCAGTTTATTCAACCACTTATAATCTTTCTCTCCTCTATGTGCAGATCCCCTTTAATCATTCCTTTCTCACACTTTTGGTTCATTCAGGAGTCTGTTCCCTTATCTGCCCTCGCCATCCTGTGCACTCACATCACTCTCTCCCCATTCATTTGTGAATAGGAATGACTACAGTCATCCAAAGAAATAGAACATCAAAGAATATTGTTTCCTCCCTGTCTTAGTCAGTGTGGGCTCCTATCACTGCAGGTTACATGCTAATATCAGTGTCACAGACTGTTTTGCTTATGAATAACAGAAATGTATTTCTCACCATTCTGGAGAGTAGAAGTCCGTGATCAGGGTGGGGTGGGGGGTGGTGTGGTGGGGTGAGGATCCTCCTCCTGGTTCATAGCCAGTGACTTCTTGTTGGGTCCTTACACAGAGGAAGCTCACTGCAGCCTCTTTTACAAGATCTCTGTTCTTTCATGAAGGTTCTACCCTCAGGACCTAAGTGCTTCCCAAAGTGTCCAACCTAAGACCATCACCTCTGTGGACTTAGGATTTCAACATATGAATTTGGTGGGGACAGAACCTTTCAGAAGGTAATATTCAGAAGATAGCACCACTCTGTTAGGTGTGCACTAATGAATGGAGAATGAAAACAATAAAGACCCTGGCTTCAGGGAGTCTGCTGTTTAGAGATGTTTAGCTAAACAAACAAACTCGGGTTTTTAATAAACTCTGAAAGAGAAACCATATTCGCCATCTGTTTATCCAGTCATCCTTGGAGAGACATTTGGGCTCCATCTGTCTACTGGCGACTGTGACTAGCGTTGCTGTTCGTGTAAATGCATTTGTTTGAGAGCCCATTTTCAGCTCTCTTGCATACCTTCTGGAATTGCCCCCCACTTGTGTTTGATACTTTGTTCCACTGATTCTCTCTGGTGTATCGACTATTCCCCCCTCCGCCCCCCCGGTCCTTCCATCTTTCCATTTCTGCTGTCTCCTTCTCCCTGGTGTTCAAGCACCCTAAAGACCCAGTTGCAAATAAACATTTAAGTACCTCAAAGGAAAGTTACTATGATATTTTGATACAAGGCAACTTGGTGTCAATCAGTTGTGACAAAATCATTACTTCACAAAGGAATCTGAAAAGTGTGATGAGAATTGAAAAAAAAAGAAAACCTCAACAACTGCAGCTACAGAAACGATCATCGTCTCATTTCTAGAGTTATCACTATAATGGTCAGAAGTTTCCATTTCTGCGTTGCTTGATTTTTACCACAGCCAAGGCCTTACGAAGAAAGAAGTTACACACAGATTCACACCAACTTCTCTGTCTTTCCAGATGTGATTTTTTTTTTTTTTTTTTTTTTTTTTTTTAGTGAATTTGCAAGCATAGACGCATTGCTCTCTCATGATGCTTCCCAATCTGAAGTCGGGGAGGCAGGGATAAAATCTGCATCCTGCAAAGGTCCTGCTGCCACACGATGGGAAAGACTTGTTCTGGGGAATCACAGACAATATTCCTTGATAAACTTTGCAGAATTCAAAAATATCTTTTCAGCAGTGTCCAAGTTGCTTTCTAAAGTTTCCTTCAGTGTTAAAAGCCTAAGACATAAGCATACTGCTGACTTTGTCATATGGTCAGATATAAAAGTGGCACCACACCTATCAACATATCTTACTCGGAATCTAAGCATCAGATTTGTTGAAATATAAATGTGCTGAAAGACATATTTCCACTTCTTAAAAGTACTTTTACTTCACTTCCCTTTGAATTTGTTAGTTGTACATATTTCATGCGCAGTGTTTGGTAAAGAATGTTTCACAAGAGGGACCTATTTTTAGCAACTTGAGGAAATTCTACACTTGAAACTACATATAGTTCTCACCAGATACTTTTTCAAGCCCTTAAATGAAAGAGTAAGATATCGTAAAGCTTTAAGAAAACTCTTAAAAGACATTATTCAATCTGGTAAAACTGTGCCGTCTCATGCAACTACTGCATTCTTTGTGTTATCTTCTTATTTAATCTTAGAGATATTTACTTTCTCGTGAGTGACTTCATATTTTTTGGTTCCACGCTGACATTTCTCTCACTTTTCCTTATTTGGATGGAAAGTCCGTACTCGTGGTGTTTTTAAGACACATGCTCAAGCCTGAGCTGCTTATTTTACTCGAGTACTAGGTGAATCTTTATCCATTCAGGCTAACCCAGATCACTTATGTTCTTTGCGAAGTCAAGTCTATTTTCAGGGAGCATCTACACATGTTCACTTATCTTCCCTAAAGTGAATCAGTCTGTTGCACGTTGTCTTAATCCTTTTATCCAGTGGAACTGAGTCTTCCTGCAATTTATGATTCTTTTTTCCCAAACCTGTGTCCTCTGCTGTACCTACTCAGGGACACTGTTACAGGGCAGGGTAAGGAGCACCCCAGAACTCCCAAACCTCCCTGCTAAAAATAGGTTCTGCCATCCCCCACATCAAAACAAAACACTCTAGTGCGTAAGACCTTTCATGGAAAGGAACCTTAATACAGTGTCCACTAAAGAGAAGATAAGAAAAAAACAAAGAATATAGTTTCCAAATCAAGCACCCAAAGTTACCCCTCCCCTGTGGGTAAATGTCCAGCCAAACAGGGCTGGCCCACAGCGGGGCACTGAGGCTCGAAAGTCTGCCGCTAGTCTAAGCCACCTCCTGGTGGGGACCCAACAGGAAAGGGGCAGAAGTGGCCCAGCATGCCTGGGACAGAGGAGCAAAATCAAAATCAAGCTAAAAGCTGCCATAGTTAACCTCCCCACATCTGTTTCAAGTGTCTTCTTCCACACCCCCAAGCCCCCGGCCCAAGTCCAAGGCTCCAGAACTTCTTCGTGTGTCCTGTGCGCCATGTGCTTCCTCCAGGGCACCCTCTGACTTTCTCCATCCTCTTTCTTTCCTTCCTCCAGTCTCTGCCTCCTCCTCCCTGCTCAGCTCTATCATTCCTTGGGTGGGACAGGAAACCGGGACACTTCCATTTCCCTGGGGACCACCCTGTTACGACTGTACTTCAGATTCTTTCTTCCCGTGTTTCTATCACCTCTTTGTGTGCTGACTTTAAAGGGACTTGCCCGAATCGTACATTGCATGGAGGTCTCAGTCACTGAAACATTTCCTGCCCACGTGCTTTGCAGGCATTGAAGATGGCTGCCTAATGACTAAACTGTTCTCGCAGGGCCAGTGCTTTCTGGATTTTAGGGGCCATCTTGTCTACCAATTAAGCCATGGAGTTGTTTAAAAAACACCTATTTGCTTTGACTTTGCACTACATGAGAACATAAAATGAGCAACTTGAGTACATTGATGTTCGAGCTACACTAGTTTTTCTACAGAAGGATTAGATGGGGAAAAATCTGCATTTTCTTATTGAATCTCAGTAAGATTTTTTTTTTAATAACCAAATAATCTATAATCTTTGAAAGTGGGGTCCTTAGAATTGTGCATCTTGGCAATAGCGCATGTGTTTCTTCACCCAAGATGAATTTGCAAGTACAAATTCACATGAATGTATTTGCAAATTTTACCCCCAAATAATGTGCATTGTATAAAAGCTCCCCCTGTCAAGAATTTGTTCACTCAACAACTATTTAATAACAGTCCACTCTATGAGAAGCAAGAGCTTGCCTTAGGCACACAGAAGTCTACAGTCAAGCCTTGTGTCCTTAAAAAGTTTGCAAAGTTGCCAAAGGGGAAAAGAAAAGAAAAATGTAACTGTGGGGCTATTTGCATACAAACACTAAGTGCCTTTGCTGGCAAATTTAATATCGGTGTCCCCAAGTTAATAGTAAACAACTTTCCAGCCCGGAGGCTTTGCACCCCTGCTGAGGCTGGATAAATGATTTCACCACACAATATTGGATTAGAAGAAATTCATTTATGGTTTACATGGATTATAACAGAAATGTGAGTGCCGCTAGAATGTGTTTTGCTAGTCTAAATGCTGAAAAATCTCTGAGCCTCTTTCTTTCAGTAAAGAAGTAAATTTTCTTTTAGCTTCTTTTTGGACCTTAATGACACAGGATGATAAGGGTCTACGCTTGTTCCCCTGTGTTCCTGTTTTCAACCTTTTAAGGGAACGGCAAAATGAGCCCTTCACTAGAGGTTACTTCACCCTAGAAGGCTGGTCCGAAATGAGTCCAAGCTCATTGACCTTTAGATCAAAAGTCCCCATGAGGAAATGCAGAGGGAAAAAGAGTCAAAATCCTTGTTCTCACAACATGAAGGCTGCCTCTTTCCTGGGCCAAGATGGCACCTTCTCAGGCATCCATGAGTTTCCTCCACTGTTCTGCCTCCATGCCTATAAGAAATGTGTGGGTAGGTCAGCTGTATGTACCCATTTATTTTTAGAAATAAATGAAACAGTTAAATGTGAAGCAGTGAGATGAAGACCTCCCTTTAGTGGTTCATTCATCATATTAACATTTCTATTCTCTGAAATATAAATGATAGATGTGACATGTTGCAAATAAATTCAGTATTTTGTCATTTGCCCTGAAGCTGTATTTAGTATACTTTATTTTTGACATACAGAAAATTTTTTATATATATTTTTTTATTGTTATTTATGTCTTTTACATTTTGTATTCCCCTTGCGTAGCCCACCACCAATTTGCCCATGATCCATCTCCATGGTCCCTTGTGTTCTTTTCTATTCCATTTTGTGGCCTTTTCCTCCCCTCCCCCGCCTCCCC